>OY293410.1:38338460-38503460 GCA_958502065.1 Chrysolina americana | reverse complement strand
CGTAACCTTGCTGCTTGAAAATAACTTGTCCAAATCGTCCTCTACTCTTTTCCTTTTGTATTCATCATCAGTATCTGTCCCGTCGAGCGACATTTTTGCGGCCACTATACGACAATTTATTCTATATTTGAAGCTCGTATTTTTATTCTAGTCTGGCAATACCGCTTCCGATTTAGACGAGTTGTCCTTTTGTTATCTCTATGCAGCACTTTTTGCTTTGATATTTCACGATATTTTATTCACGGTTTGTTATTGGTAAAGTCAGTTCTTATATAGGTAGCAGCTTACCTTATCGGTAGAAATGTTTGATGCACTACGTAATCACTCTTAGGAAGGTTTTGTAATTAATTTTACTATTTAAATTTCTTTACTAACTTTAAAAATCGAGGTTTTTTGGACCTGATATTTAAATCACTTCTATTTCATACAAAGCCACGTTGCCAAATTTGGTCTACTAATTGTAATCATCACTTTTAAGTACCAATGAACTTAAAATTGTTTTCTAGTTCAACATCCACAATTCAATAAACATATCAATTATATCCGTTATCGAATTGTCTAAGTTACTTGTGGAGATTCAACACGCTTATGACTATAAAACTTCGCTAGTGAACACACGTATTCAAGGTCGGTTCTGTTGTAACAGAACATCCTTCAAAAATTATTAAAAAATTGGTGTCAATCATAATCGGATCTATATCTGAACGGCCGTGAAATGTGAATTGAATTCGTGAAATTACAAATCAGGCAATATCACAATAGGGCAGCACTCAAGTGTTATATTTGGTATAACAGATGTGTACGATATTGAGTACCTATGTTCTATAAATTAACAGCCCTTGGATACTCCTTGATGATTGCCAATACGTCGTGGTACCCATTTAAACATTGGCAATGTTTTCTGATTCTTTCTCTTCGAATATTTACCACTGGCTACATCATGGCTTTGAAATCAATCAGTCAAGATTGTTCAGAATCGTTTCAAATGTTCAAATCTCATCACTATTGAATAATTTCTGGTTTTGTTCTAAATGAGTAAATATTTCCAACAATAACAAATAACAATAACAAAAGTCGCTCGAATTCTGGACTGAGTTTAGAAAACAAACAAGTTTCTCTAGTAGATAGAACATGACTTCTTCCAAGGCTCTATCTGAGGCATCATTCTGTTTTTCGTTTATTTGAACAGCTCAATAACTCGTTTATTTGTCCTATACCGTTTTGAAATTTTTCTAATATGTATTCAAATTTCGCTGATGGTTAGTGAATTCATTTCTCGCTCTACAAAACAAGACATTTTTTGTCAGATATTCATTAAATTTAATTATGCACAACGAAATAGACAATAATAATAATGATGTTTTGAAGGTATTCTGCATAATTGGAGTATGTCATAACTTTATCAAAAGATAACGTTTACTCTTAAATAACTAGTCCATTGGGAGAAACCTTTCATTTTCTTCAAAATAAGTGATCAATATTCTGTGAAGCACGAATAATTGTTCCTTTACCATTCACAATTTCCTTAATTTAATCTATTATTGATGCCAACTAGTTGACAACAAACAGAAAATAAGAACTTTGAAGGATCTCTTTTGTCATTATTGTCGCATAAAATTAAGTCGCCTAGGAACAACCGTTACAGAACGGCATCCGTAAAATAAAAAGTATTATTTCGATACGAAAATAGTACATTATACATCAAGGGACAGAAATGCAAAATTTTTCCCAATGTGCGATTTGTAGCTCGAGGGTGAAGCCCAAGAGATACAAAGCACCGAGAGAAAAATAGCATTCTGTTCTGAGGTATATATACTATTTTTTACACTGGCGAATACACAAAAATTAAGGAAGAATAAAAATTTGGTAAAAGTGATTTCTTATAATTAGTAGCAGAAGTTTGTGGAATTCGTATCTTGACAACATGCATCTTGTTGACAACCCATGATGATAGCAAATAACAAACTGAAATTTGTGAAAACAGCTTTGAAAATTGTAGACGGTGATGAACAACAAATCGAGAGAGAACCTCAAGGAATGGTTTATACTGATTCTGCAGTGATTCTTAACTTGCTACCAGTTAAATCCCAAAATCTGTGTGATGCAGTATATAATCGCTCCAGAGAATAGTTGTTCCCCGAAAAGAAAGCGCAGAGCTATATATACAGTGTGGTCCAACGAAAACTTAACACCTCGATTTTTCGGCTTTAAAATGAAAATGTGGAAAATCGCTCGGACCCGTCAATTTCTAATACGAGGGGGAACAACTTTTCCGCTGTTTTCATCCCCGTAACTTCAACCACCTAACGGGGGTGAGCACAACCCCTTGATTTTGAATAGGGATGCGGGGTGTTGCGATACCTCATTTTGAAGATCTCATCGTGTACTATCTGACCGTAAAATTTCGCTCCAAAATATCCATCGATAACGAAACGTTGTGATTACTTTATTAAATGCTCGAAATGGGCACCATCCACTTCCATGCAGTAATATAAGTTTTGCTGAAAACGTTCACGTACATTACTCAAGATTTCTGGTGTAATTTGACGGCATTCATTAATGATCCGAGTTCGCAAATCATCCAGTGACTCAGGCTGGGTAGCGTAAATCTTGGATTTCAGGTGACCCCATAGAAAAAAGTCCAGTGGAGCCAGATCAGGTGATCTGGGTGGCCACTCAATATGTCCCCTTCTTCCAATCCAGGCGTGAGGAAAATTGTCATCTAAGAACTGACGCACCGGTTGAACAAAGTGAGGTGGTGCGCCATCTTGTTGGAAAATGATCGTTTGATGGTCTTCTGCATTCTCCAATACTTGCACGAGGGCTGGATAAATAGCGTTCTCCAATAGATCGAGATAAATTTGGCCTGTGAGTTTACCGGGTATAAAAAAAGGACCGATTATGTGATTTCCATATATACCCGCCCAAACATTTAATTTTTGGGGGCGCTGTGTATACACCTCACGAAATAATCTTGGATTTTCATCTGACCAATACCGACAGTTATGCCGGTTTACAATGCCGTTAAGGTAAAATGAACACTCGTCCGAAAAACAGATATCGAACATGTAGTTTTGATTGACGTTAATTATTTCACTGATCACTTCACAGAACTGGAGTCGGCGATCGGGATCATCCTCATTCAGTTCCTGAACCAATCGTATCTTATAAGGATGGAATTTATGTTGTTTCAGGATTCTCATGATTGTTGTGCGTGAAACACCAGATACATCGGACAATTTCCTAGTACTAACGGTCGGATCCATTGCTATATGACCTAAGACAGCCACGTCCCTCGCTTCGTCTCTTTCATGCACCCTCTTTTTGTTTCCAGCTGAACCAGTAGCGTCAAATTTGGCAACCAGTTGCACAACGTAAGCAGCGGATACATTTTTTCCAGGATGTCGTTCGTTAAATAAAGCCGCTGTTGTGCGCGCAGAGTCGTTATTTCGGAAAAATAATTTTATCATTTCCACCCTTTCTTCTACGGAATACACCATTTTAATTCCACTACCAATTTACAATCGCTTTGACACACTTGTACCGTTCTTAAACATTCACGATAGACTAAGGTACAAAAACAAGGTCCGTCTACTTTTTTGGACAAAAAATTAACGACTCAATACCTTTGAAATGCGTCGGATACGAATACTATTCTCGAGATAAATTCCATATTGCCTCTTTCACTATTTTCGCTGTTATTTCATTATCGATGGATATTTTGAAGTGAAATTTTACGGTCAGATAGTACACGATGAGATCTTCAAAATGAGGTATCGCAACACCCCACATCCCTATTCAAAATCAAGGGGTTGTGCTCACCCCTGTTAGGGGGTTGAAGTTACGGGGATGAAAACAGCGGAAAAGTTGTTCCCCCCCGTATTAGAAATTGACGGGACCGAGCGATTTTGCACATTTTCATTTTAAAGCCGGAAAATCGAGGTGTTAAGTTTTCGTTGGACCACACTGTATATACGGACAATGAAATATTGGTCTACTTTAATGAAGTTTCTGGAAAATACAAAACGTCTACTTTATGGGCGCAGTACTCCATGATATGATCCTGTTTACTATTGTAAGATAACACTGATATTGGCAAGTACTTACCCCAAATTATTGCAGTTTTTGAAAAGGAACTCGCAAGAACACCAGTCAAAAAAAACAACAAGAGACCAAATTCAAACTGTCTTGTCAACTGCAGAAGATAGCGAGTATTTATTGACGATGATAACAATAGCTACTAATTTGCAATTTAAACTGAAATTTTTTAAATTTTATAGATTTCTCTTATCTTTTGAATTGCGCGTGCATTACGTTAAGATGAATTGACAAAAGTCACACTTGATGATATAGAAGACTTAAAGACTCTCTCTCTCATTGTCAAGGTGTCGAATACAAAGACAAAAATAACGAGAAATTCTGTAATTACTGGTAGTGAAGAAACCTTAAATTGTATTGGATTAAATCCGGAATATGTAAAACTTTGCCCTTCCAATGTTAATTCATTGCCAGTTGTTTATATTTTATAAACTATACAAACTACAAAAAAGTGCACTATTTTGGAAGTTTTAGAAAAACCATATCAAACCCAAACTAGAAAAGTCCACCAAGTGACTCCCAATCCGTTGAAACTATTTGGAATGGAAATGAATGTTCTGAAACGAGAAGGGCCCTAAATAGTGTAGGGAAGTGCACCCTCGGGAATGTCTGATACTGCACCTGAGGACATTTATCGGTGATTCAAAAAATCTGTAATGAGCTCGCTAATTAACTGCAATGTTACGTACAATTCTACCGAGAATACCCTTGCTATAACTCGGTACCGGCGTTGTTTGCAACTATTTTTCCATTCAGTTCAATTATTTTTCTGCCGTAGTCTTATATAGTATTAAAATTTTTCTTGAAGTAACATAAATAATTCGACTAATGTTACGTAATGATAAATGCCTTCGGAGGAGCCCCATTCAGATCTGATCTTAGGTATTTATTGAAGTAAGAGTTATTTCTTATGTACCCACCAGTCAAAAACACATTTTTGTAATTTAGTTTCAATACAGTCACTTTTTGTTCACGTTTTGAATGTAGTAATTACAGTCATATTTTCACTAGTATGATTATGAGAATTCATATCGACACTGGTGTTTATATAAAAATGGTTGGGGAGTCCATTTATTAACTGCTTTAGGTTTATTTGTTAATAAATTCCAGACCTCCTCTACGGCAGCTTCAGTATATTTTGTTTTTGCTGCAGATTTTGGGATTCAAATGACCAAAAACTAATAAATTTTATTGAAAGACAGTTTATTCAATTGGACAACTGTCACTTTGACAATCTCCTAATGGCTGTACAAAAATTGTATTATATAAAAGCTGTTAATGTAACGAGATTATTATTCGACACATAATAATCGAGGACGTTGCCAGGAGACGAGAAGGTTCGCACCGAGTCCCCTGATGCAACTTCTAGATTTATTCAAATTCACCCGAAATACATTCGTATGGCAAGTGATACCTATTCGAAAGGTATTTTCCTTCTTAATATCAAACAACAAAAATGAATTAATTAACTTTTCATCCGCTTAATCAATAAAAATAAGATCTAACAATGCAACTGTTTGAAGATAAGTATCATTTTCAAGGATTAAATGATCTGTTCACCAAAAAATAACATGCAATTCCGTTTCAAATTTTTATTTCGTCCTCATTTACTTGATCGAAAAAATTTCAGGTTATTAACAATCGATAAAAAGACGTTTTTTCGAATTTGACTCAGATGCGAGTACAACAAAAACATTTATGTATGAGATAATTTTTTTCGCAAAATCAAAATTGTGGACGTCTATCAGTACCAAACTGATCTTTGATCGACATAAGAGTGAATTACTTGACCAAAGCTGTTGAATATATTTCCTCAATAATGGTGTATACGATCACGGTAAGAGTTGAAACAATTGAAACCATTTTTTTAAGAATGATGAGTGCGGTAACCGTACAGCTAATTTGATCAATGAAACGCATCCACATGAACTTGTTGCTAGAAATACGTTCTAGAATTAGTGCAAAAATTTCATCAAACTGGATCAGTAGCCAACAAGACCCGAGACCTAGAACGTGAATTTCCGTTTAGAAATGAACCGTTTTAAGACAAGTTCCAACGTTATTCATCGAGGACGTCTTATAAGATCAGGATAATACTTTGAAGACTCCGTAGCAGCTTATATGTACTGCTGATGGAAGAAGCACTTTTTGGTGTCAGAAGACTTGAATTCATCTCGCTGAGAAACATCATAACAAAAACAAGTTCAATTTAGAGACAAATGGCAGGAAAGAAGTGGTTTTACGGATTCATGAAACGGCATCCTCAAATTTTACTTCGAAAACCGGAAGCAACCTCAATGGCTTGAACTGAATGTTTTAACAAAAAAAAATTAATGGGTATTTTAACATCACTGGAACCAATAATTGTTGGAAATCACAATATTGGACTAGATAATATTTTCTGGCTTCTGTACAGTACTTAAAAAAATTATCTCAAAGAGGTAGACATCAAGTTAGTACTATAGCAAGTGGTGAACAAGGAGACAATACGACTTGAGTGCAGCTTATGCTTATATACCACCAATGATTATATTCAAAAGAATGAGGCATACTCTAGAACTAGCGAATGGTGAACCACTTTATAGTTTAGTCGAAATGGCTCTAGCATTCTATTCCCTATACCTTATATACCAAAACAGATCCGGAGCATGCAGCTCATTCAAAAAATCTGAAAGCGCTTGATTTAGCCAAAAGTTCTGTTGATATAATAATGCTACAATAACCTTTCCACACGACACAGACTTCTACCTCTGGACGTGTGTTATTTCAAACCTCTGAATTCATTTTTTATTCAGATTGTAGGAACTAATTGGACAGCTAATCGTGACCGAACAATGAGTCACTTTCAAATACCAGAACTTCTTAGCGCGGCCTACAGAAAAGCAACAATTGTAGCTATATTGCTGAAAACTGCTCCAAAAGCACAGAGTGCTGGCTTGTTGTCCTGAGTAATTTTGGAGATGAAAGGTTCGCAGCTTCAGAGTATTTACTACCTGAACCAGTACCATTACTAAATACCGATTTGTGTACCATTGTATAAACACCAAATACTAACTAAGTAGAATAGCAGTGAACAATATTATTGCTTCCCATAAAATTTAAGTAATATCCTGTCATCGACTTCAGAAGATTCAACACCACTGTCAACATCGATCTGTCGAATCAACATTCACTTCTTGTAAAGATCAACTAGTGAAAAAGTGAATGAAAAGTTGAAATTTTCTGATTATAAGAATGGTTAGAGTGGAAAGGTATGATATTATCGGTGCTGGTAGGTTTTCTATATATCGAGAATTCATTTGTGTATCATGAGGTCCAGAAAGGGTAGTTTATTGGCTGATTCAATTTCCATAGTAAACTGTATTCTTGGATAGGATGAATTTATAAAAATTAATAAAATCTTAAGTTCATCTGGAGTAACCTTAAAGAGTACTAGTATGTCATCGACATATCGGTGCCAGAATAGAATATTTGAAAAATTGAAATGAATACTTCAGCTAACAATGGACGAGCCCAGTATAGCTAAACCTGATTTTAGAAGAAAATAGGAATTGTTAAATGGAAAAAAGTTCAGTTCAAGAACCAAATCCACAAGAGAGCACAAATTCAATATGTGATAGGTAGGTAGATTAGAAATGGAAAAGAGAGATTGTCTTACCAACATCTATTTGAAACATCAAAAAAGACCAATGTAAAATTTTGTTTGTGAGTTCTAGAGATTTTTTTTATAGAGAAACGGTTGAAAAACTCCATCAATAAGGAAAGTATAGATTTCAACCAACTGGCTAATTTAAACCGGAGACTTTATGTATGATACAACTGGCCCAGTTGGAATATTTGTTTGGTGAATTTTTGGCAATCCATTTAATCTTGGAGTGGAGGGTTCATAGTAAAGAGAAAAAACGTAGTGTGATCTAAGTGTAGATGATAGTACCGGTATTTCCAAGAAGAAACGCAGTCTGCTGAATCCAAAACTGCAGGAGTTCCAACAAAAAATGAACCAACTTTCCAAAATAAAATCAGTTTGATATGTTATCGCCATTCAATTTCTAAGGTACGATTTGAATGGTGAGTCCGTAGGAGATTTACTTTTCTGAATTTTATATCAATTACTTGAAATATGAATAGGTGCCTACATTCTTCCTTTTGGACGACAAAGAAGCCAATACATGTAGGTTCTCTATTTCACAAACACATTTGAATGTTAACTAAATTGAACGAAAAATCAAGTAAGACTATGGTTACTATGCATGCGAATTCGAACGAAAATTTGTTCGGACGAGTTCTAATGAATTCGTCAAGCAAACAAACGCCTGTTTTTCAATGAGAGTGTTTATACTGGCAGCGAATATCATGTCAGAACATGCACGACGTGATATTCGCTGCCATTATGAACACTTTCATTGAAAATTAGGCATTTGTTTGTTTGACGAATTCATCAGATCTCGTCCGAACAAATAATTTTCGTCCGAATTCGCATGCATAGTAACCGTAGCCTAAAGCTAAGATTTCATGTACACGAATTATTCGTTTTTCGTGCGAAATCTGTCACAAGCTGTTCAAAAATATTTCGTGGCGGCAAATTTTAACTGATGGTACGAATAAATTCAAGAAATTTAAATAAAGTCAACTCGTCCGAAATTTTAAAGGGAAACCGTGATCAGTGCGTTTATGTATGTTTGTTTCCAGGCATATTAAAAATTTCAATGTTAAATACCTATGGAGAGCAATCTCATGATTATTAATATATAAGTTAGATTTTGTTAACGTATTGGAATGTTGAATTGAAGAAAGACAGAAAAAGGGCTCCCAAATGTTTTTGGGTGAGACCTATTTTCAAACTACGAAAACTACATGGCAAATTACCACAGCTTAATTAACTAGCTGAGGAATTTACTTCAGAAAATGTACGGTAAATTAGGGAGACGTTGAATATTTCATTTAATCCGTGAAGGCATTTCGCAGAAATGAAAACCGCTCAAAATATCATTCGTACGAAAAAGTGACATTTCTTTCAAATTTCCTACGAAAAACCGAAATTTCGGATGCATGAAAACTAAGCTTTACATGTCAAATGAATTAGGAAACCTTCCCCTACCTACGAAAGGCTAAGTGACAAAAATATTTCAGTTCTTCATTTCCCAACTAATTCATGTCAAGTTCGAGCAGTTCGTTTTTAAAGTAACGGGGTTATTAAGACACGCTCTATGCAAAATGCTGTCTAGATGTTAATAAAATTATTCTGACAATTGTGTGATCGTTGAATGAAATAGAAGTCACCGCAACAATGTCTTTATAACCCGTGATTACTAACAGCGTCAAATCAAGTTGTTAATTATACTTGACTCAAAGTGGTTTTCATAATGTACTAATCTATATGCGTTTGAAAACTTGTAACGATAACCTTATTAATCATAACTCATAGTAAGGTGTTGGATTTATTTTTTGCCTACGGGCGAAAGAAAAACAAAGCGAACAACAGCTACCAACCTCATTACGTCCCTTCTTATATTTTTGCAATGTTCCACGAGGAAATAAAACGATCAAACCGAGGCTACCAGTCGTTTTAGTATAATAGCGGAAAAATGTTGGGTAAATACGAAGGTAACAATGCCCAGCGGCAAGGTCGAATGCGTATACACTGTAACATGTGTAGTAATAATTATTTTCTATATAGGGCAGTGGATATTTCAGCTTGCCGGGTACTTTCAAAACATGTGTAAATGTGTATCGCCTTATCCATCACTGAAATTTATTGACCGCGTGAGAAAATTATTTTGTTCTACAGATCTAACTCTAGCATCTCAATACCGAAAGCTCTACAATGTCTTCCGTCATGTGATGATAACGGGCTATCGATAAGAAATTCCAGTTGCTTTTGTCATAAATTATTATAAATAGTGTCGTAGTAGGCAATTTCACATCAATCTTAGGAACTGATTCACCTCTAGAAAAAATTGTAAACTGGCAACTATGCTGTATCGTAATATATTTTTTTACATAATGACTTTTTGGGTTGTAAAGCCGATGTTGATTACGAATTCGACTCGAAGATTCGCTAACACGAGTGATAGGCATTCTCAAGAGATACTTTTTGTTGTCAATTGCTCGATATTTGACATTCGTTGTTGCAATGCAATGTTGTATCTGTGAGATGGCGTTCTTATATCTGATTGGTCCAAAACGTTAGGTAACATTATCGAGTCGTTAATACCGATACCGTAGGGAGCTAATGCAGTATATTTGAGAACTGGTAGGTCCTATCCGTTCTGTAACTCTGGAAACATGGAAAATTGTTCAGTTTTTCTGGTCCATGGCTCCAAATTATGAACATATCATCTACATATCTTAACCATACCTTAGGTTTGGAATTCAGAGTTTTAGAGCTTTTTGTTCTATTTTTTATAAGTTGGAGCCACTGGCCAGAAAAACTCAACGAATTCCATATCCATATCAATAACGAACACCCGAATATTCAATTCACTATGGAAATTGATAATGAGAAGAAACTGGCTCTTTCTGACGTTCTCATTTCTCGAAAAGAAGGACGTCTGGGGCATACAGTATTTATAAAAGCAACACACACTGATTGATACCACCATAATACATCAAACCATCATCCATGCCAAAAACAAGGTATGATTGAGACATTCATAGATCGAGCCAGAAGAATCTGCGAACCCGAACACCTGTACGCAGAACTAAAACACTTAAGAAACGCTCTTCTTTCTAACGGGTATACAAAGCAAGGAATATTGATAGATGTATTAAACACAGAAGAGAGAATAGATACGAAAGAATGACTGCCAAGACAATAAACCGAGGAGCATTCAAACCATTACCGACAGAAGAAAAGTATTTCTACCGAATGCTTCCAGAGTTACAAACCAGATTGGACGTATTCTACGAAAATACGAGATTAAGACTATTTTAAAACTTTTTAAAAAACCATTTGAGATCAGCGAAGGACAAACAAGACGTGCTATAAGCTCTTTTGGGGTATACCACAGCGTTTATATCGGAACCACGAAACGTTCCATTAAAACAAGAATCACAGAGCACAAGGCCAATTGTCTGTTAGGACACACCTCCGATCAAGTAACACAATCTAGATGAGTAGGTAATACTCAAATAGAACTGAAGGTAACATCTTTTCATAATGTTATTCCTCAACTCATGATATTATTGCCATTGTTTAAGGATACAATAAGCTCGTCAGCTAGATTTTGATATCTGTCGGGTATATTCATGGCAACGAAAACCCAAAAATACTGTCTTGGATGAAATATATAGCAATAAGAAGGCAATTGAAACGTTCATTGCAGCTTGTTGGGAGCATGTAAAAACTGTAGTATTTCCATCGTCGAGCGGAGATTATTCGTTGTCGATATAGTCTGGGCAGTACGGCAATGCTGCATTTGAATTATCGCGGATGTCAAATATGACAGAACAACAACAAAACATCTCTATTTGTTTTCGTCTGTGGCTTATTGGAGTGTTTTTTCGTAAATAAAGGGCAAATTCTGAGTTAATTTGTGTTAAACTATCGTTAGTTTTTATTATTAAGCAATGGTGAAGCATTGTGAAGTGTGTAAAAGACCATTTGAAGCTAGAAATCAAAACTATGTCATTTCATAGGTATGCTACCAGAGAAATGGGAACCAAATTGGAAAATAAAATCATTTATGAATTATGAAAATACATGTCAATTAGAGCATCGGCAGTTCTCAAAATTCTGTGGAGATTATTCCATTATAATTTCAGGTTTCGATTCCGTATTGGGTTTCCATTATTTCTATTTTATTGAACCTCAATATTTCTGTTAACAACGCACGACACTGCCGTTGGGGGAAGATGTCCCTCAGACACAAATTTTAATGCGTGTGTGGCGAGTTACTCATCTAGGTTGTGTTATTTGATAGGAGGGACACACAGATAAATCTGCTGTCGCATAACATACTCTCAACAACGATAATCACATAGTAAAATTTGAGGAAACCCAAGTCATCTGTACAACATCTGCGTATAAACCCGGGAAGCACTTGAAATCAAGAAACACCACAACAACTTCAACAGAACCGAAGAAGGATTACAACTAAACACAGCTTGGCTACCAGTTCTCAAATATACTGCATTAGCTACCTACCCACATAAAAACGATATGAACGACTCGATAATGTTACCTAACGTTATGAACCAATCAGAGGCAAGAACGCCAACTCTCAGATACTATTGAAACCCAAATGTCAAGCAATTGACAGTGAATTGAGTAGCTGCCATCACTCATATTGGCGAAACGTCAAGTCAAATTCGTAATCAAAGTTGGCCTTAAGCCGAAAAGTCATCATGTATAAGTAACGATGGCCACGAAAGCCTTTCACAATTTTTTTTTGGTTGGAATGAAGCCTCCTTGATTGTTGAGTGGGAGCTAAATGATGATTCCATTTTTTCCCCAAGAAAGTATATACCTTCGAGATATCTTATGATTTATTTCATTGAATAAGTTCATACTTGTTGTGGTTGCCTCTTTTTTTGGGAGTATTTCGTTACTTTTCGTCTGAATGGTGTCAATTCATAGCATCTAAAATTGAAAAGTGAAATGCACTTGGAAAAGCTTTTATTAACTTTCATTAATATAAATGTACAAAACTGAAACGTATTACTTTTATTTGTCAAACACTTCAAAGTCAACTTTTTGAATTATACAGTTCGAAACTACATAACCTATTAGGCACAAAAATAGAAACTCTATACCTATATATTCATTACGCACCCTCAATTTGATGTTATGAATTCAAATTATAAACAAACATTCAAATTGTTCAAAAATGAAATAACAAAGATTTAATAAAAAACCTATTCTGTAACGATGCTATTTCTAAAATTTAGAATTTTTTTTTTTATAAAGATTTCGTGAACATGTCAGCAATATTTTCAGAAGAACAAACATACTTTAATATAAATACCTTTGTCAAACATAAATATTTGATAAAGTGGTATTTTATTTCAATATGTATTCCCCTTTTCGAATTTTCGAAATTTTCAACTGTAGCAATGGCGCTTAGATTATCACACTGCAAAATAACTTCACCAAAATTTCCGAACTCACTCAAAAGTCCTTTAAGGTTTACCAGCTCTTGTGCTGATAAGGACGCTGCCACATATTCAGCTTCCATGGAGCTAATAGCAACGCAGGTCTGCTTTCTCAAAAACCATGAAATAGGGTTATTGTTGTGGAACGCTATAAACCCGCTCACACTTTTTCTGGTTTGTTTATCTGCAGCCCAATCTGCATCGCACATAGCGACCAATCCTGTGCTTCTTTTTGTGAAAGTCAGTCCAAACTCTTTGGTATTTGTAAGACACTCTCTTCGCTGCATTCCAAGAACTGGTAGTTGGTTCATCAAGATATCTGCCCAATAGTGATACGCTTTGACAGATATCAGGTCTTGTTGTTAATAAGATATACATCAGAATACAAATCAATCTTCGATATGGAACATTTTCTATGATTACCTCATCTTTAGGTACATTGAAATTCACTTCCATTGGAGTTGCTGTGGACTTTATTTCGTTTTGTTTGTTCCATATCAAATTCTTTCAAAAGTCTATTTATCATTTTTGTTTGATGTATCTTCAATCCATTGTCTGTAAATTCCATTTGCATGCCTAAGAATGTTTGAACTTGTAACATTCGTTTGACTTTAAATTCATCATAAAGACTTTGAATTAATGATTCTACAAGATTTTCTTCTCCTGTTATTAGAGCGTCGTCAACGTATAAAACTAAGTAGACATTTTCTCTAAAATAAAGACAGTAATCGTAGTCCGATCTTTTGAATTGTAAATTTGTCATAATCTCATTGAATTTGATATTCCAGCATTTTGGAGAGTTTTTTAAGCCATACAATGCTCTATTCAGTTTGAAGTATTGACTTTCACTTGCTAAACCTTCAGGTTTTTTGATAAAAACTTCGTTATCTAACTCACTATTTAAAAATGCTGTTGGAACATCTATTTGTTTGACAATGTAGTCTCTTTTCATTGCAATTGATATCATCATTCTTATTGTTGAGATTCTACAAACTGGTGCATAGTCAAATTCTTCTCCTTCGTAGGGAACTTGAAATCCCTTTGCAACTAACCCTGCTTTTCTCGTGCCATCTTCTTTTAACTTAAAAATCCTTCTGGTCTCAATTGCTTGTGCATTCAGTGGTAATTTTGCTTCTGTCCATGTCTGTAATGTTTCATGAGATTTTAGTTCTTTTTGGATTGATTCTTACCATTCTGGTTGTTCGATGGCTTCTCTAAATGTTTTCGGTTCTTGATTTGTTGAAGAAAGAAGACAATAAGCAACATACACATCATAGTCTTTCAAATATGATGGCTTCTTTGTAGTTCTTCCTGTACTTGTTGTTCTTTCTTCCGGTACTTGCAGCTGCGATATATCAGTTTTCTGAAGTAATGTCTTGATTTGAAGTAGTTCCATCTGTATCATTGTTGTCACCTTCAGTTTGGTTCTGTTCAATTTTTGGTGTTTCTATTTCTTCTTCAATAAAATGTCTTATTGTCTGATTATTTTGTGCACTTGTTTCAGATTTAGTTTTGTTTCTTTCCATATACTCCATGACTGATTCATCAAACTTTACATCCCTTGATCTTATAACTGTTTGCTCCTCGGGTAACCATAAAATCCATCCTCCACCACAATAGCCAACCATAACAGCTTTTTTTGATCTAGCATTTAACTTGTTACCCTTCGGCAATACTGTGTACCATGATCGACAATCAAAAACTCTCAGTTTACTCGTCATTTCTATTATGTCAAATTTGGGATGGTGTCAATCCTTTTGGTAAAGCTCTTGTTTGTAGGCGATTTAACTCATAAACTGAGCATTTAGGTGCTTCACACTACAAATATTTAAGTATTTGTGATTCAATTATTTCAGTCCTGACCTTTCGAGTAAGATCCTGTTCATCCGCTCAACAGTCCCGTTTTCTTGTGGAGTGTGGGGCATGGTATACTCTAATGTTATCCCCATCTTCTTGCAGTATGTTTTGAAAACATTGCTAATGAATTCTCCTCCATTATCCAGTCGAATTGTTTTAACTTTTTCTTCTCTATGTCTCTGTGCTTCTTCAATATAATTATCAAATTTTCAGCTGCCTCATTTGTGGTTTTTAATGTCTTTACCACTACAAAATGTGAATAATCATCAATAATGAGCCGTCGAAAGTTATTGGATTAAGTGGCCCGCAAATATCTGTGTGGATTCATTCAACAATTTTTGTGGTTCATTTCTGAGAATTCTTAAAAGAACATCTCACACCTTTGCCTTCCATGCAGGTTAAGCACATTTTACTTTCTGTGGGCAAGTCTTCTATGCCATAAACCTTCTTTTACAGTCATACTGCACTGTTCAAGTTTATCTTACCTTTTCTATCATCATTATCTATCTATCATTAATAATAAGAACTCACATGTCAACGAGAATTTCTTCCCCATTATGGATGTTTTATCCTTTTCTACGATAATCTTGTGTTCCTTTGATGTTAGTTTTGAAGCTGATAATGAGTTATGCTTCAAATTCTTAACTATCAATGCTTCTACTGATATCTTTGTCCTTGACATTATGTTTTCAATGTTCCAAGTTTATAAGCTTGTAACGTCTCACCGTTTGCAATATGAATTGTTACTGGTCTTTCTAAGTTTTTGATATTCATCATGTATTTTTCCAAGTCTTCTTTAAGGAAATGATTGCTCGCACCTGAGTCTAAAACCATTACTATTTTCCCATCAATTTCAGAACATAAGTTTGCTGCATATAGCTGAATTCCACTCTCATTCTCTTCTGCCACATGATGGGCTTGATTGGTGTTTTGTCTACAACTTCGTTCACTTCCTCGCGAGCCTCGCCTATAAATTCTTCCTCCTCTGGCACATCTATTGTATCCATCCCTACCTCTTTCTCTCTCAGGGCAAGCTGTAATCCAAAGCTGTTTACTCCCACATTGGTAGAAACCACTGGAAGCTTTAAAACTAGATTCAATGTTGTTAAATTGTGAGTTGAGTTTGAATTCTTCGTCTAACAGTCTATGTTTCACAAAATCTAGCTCAACATTTTCTATAGTTGCTAAAGCAGTTACTACATGGCTATATTTCGATGGTAGAGTCAAAAGTAAGTGGCATACTTTCTCTCCTTCATCTAAAACTGCTCCTCCCTCTTTCAGTTCTCTTATTGTCGTAAAAAAACCTCAAAAATAAATCTTCTAATTTCTCAATTTCATCGTTTATCAGATTCATCAATTTTATCCACAATGCCAATTTTGTCAACGATGAGGTTCTCACGAAGACAGCCTTCAAATCTTTGATATGTTCCTTTGCACTAGTGCTTACCTTTATGATGTCTAGATGTTTATCAGAAACACGAGACACTATGATTGATTGCGCTTTTACATCCTTTTTACTCCAGTTATCTTTGTCGGTCTGATTCGCCGTTTCTGCTGGTGGTGTTTGATCTATGGCATCAATACATTCCATTCCATTATTCTAAACAGCCAATTATTAAAATTGTTTGCTTCTAAAATCGGAATCGTATACGAGTTCATGCTGTCTGATACTTCAGTCTTTTTTTACGTTTTCAGTTTGACCTTGCTTGTTCTTAGTATCGATTTGTCGATCCTTTTCTCAGTCTGCTTACAGCTGTTGTATTTCGTTTTCCTTATGCTCTGGGTCCATAACCTGTTGTAAATGGACTCTTCTGCAGTGAAATGCACTTGGAAAAGCTTTTATTAACTTTCATTAATGTAAATGTACAAAACTGAAACGTATTACTTTTAAGTGTCAAACATACTTCAAAGTCAACATTTTGAATTATACAGTTCGAAAGTACAAAACCTATTAGGCACAAAAATAGAAACTCTATACCTATATATTCATTAGTTTCATCATATTAGCAGTAACAATATCAAAGGAATCATCCATTGCACTAATCGGTATTGTTTTTCAAAACCAAAATAGTAAGTGGTGCTCCCTGAAAATAACAATCTAAAAAAATTTTAAGAATAGCAGATTTTTTTTTTCGTGTGAAACTTTTTGTGATGTTAGTCCCATCTTTCAATTGAATCTTCTTGCCTATTCTGACTACAAACATGTATTGCGCGATACCAGTGGTTACCAATACAAGTTGATCATGAGACATTATGATCCTATTCTCATGATAAACCCAAGAGTTGCCCCACGCCCTTAGCACCAAATTACCATAAGATTGTAGTTACATCTCAATGCCGACGTAAATGTCGGTAATTTTCGATCCATCATACTAAACGTTCAAATAGTTTCAATAAATAATGAACAATTTGAAATGGCGTGGAAGGCGTCACCTGTGGGGAGTGGCGCAATTTAAGTTTTTCGAAAGCCGAGGTGTGGCAAGGTATTGTCTTCAGCTGAAGATGGGTAGATTCCACCGAGAAAATGTGAGAAGTGTGGGTCAGATAATCGGCAGCGCGTTGAAGTAGCCTCAAGGGTTTTTTGTAACAGATAACGGGGCTCTAGTGGGTGAATCCCGCTGAATCATAACCCAACGTGAATAAATTGCCGTTGCCTCCATTGTTTGGAATTCTTCAGTTTATAAAACTAGGCATCAACAAATATTGAAATGCGATTCCAGATGTAGAATATGTTTCATCATACTCTGGTCCAACGTTCACACGAAAGGGAAATTTGTATAATTTTTCAATTTTTGCTGCAATGATTTTCAAAGCTTTGCAGTTCTCAGAGAGAGTAAATCCGGTAGGGTGAGAGGATTGAACCCGGCGTTAGTCTCAGTGGAATTGCCAAAGGTACAACAATAGACAATCTTCTAGGAGGTACTGATAAAAAAGGTCTCCTGCCAAGTTGGCAAGCAATTGTTAAACTTATGAATTTCGATGTAGCTAATCGTCTGGAATTCCCAACTTTCAGATTAATTTGCTTCAATTCACATACTTTCAAACGTGTTTTGTATCTCAATAACGTTAATAAGGAAAAATTAATAATAACTGGAAGTTTCACGTGCAGAATATTGAGAAAGATGAAATTGATGTAGTGCCTATATAAGAGATACACGATTTTTCTGTTTGCTATATGGAAGAAACAGATTTTAATGTGGTTTTTATATGCAGCTGTTTTTTTCGGCCCCACAATGATTATTATCAGTAAGAAAAAAACATATTAAAAATGAAAACTCAAGTTCTATCTTAACAATTATTACCAAATGCGTTTACAAAATCAGGAGATATATTTAGCCATTGCAACGGATTCTTTGAAATGAAGTTATACATACCTTCACTTTTTCATTACGTTATTGTCAAACCAACGTTGTCAGTTTAGTGACAAAATTATTAACATATAATAAATGTTGTTTCTCTATTTTTTTTATTCCTATAGATTATTATAGATTTTCTTCTCATTTTTCAGTATACAATGAAGGTGTTGAAAATAGTAGTTGTATGTTGGAGACTCCACCAAATAGTGCGATGCAAATTCATTATTCGGTGTATTTTCTTTTTTCTAGTGGTAGTTAAAGCAATTTTCATCTTGTTTGGGTTTATAAGACCTGTAATTCATGGAAAAAAACGTATGCGTAGAGAGATTTTTCAGAATCTTTCAGATTTTTTTCGGCACAGTACTAAACTCATAAATCATACATTTTTAGAATTGTTGGTGTAGCTTCGGAGGATTTTCTTTGAATATTATCCCTACAGTAATGATACTCAATCTACAACATCAAATTTTTTACTGTGATCTATCACATTTTTTATTTGATATTTGCCTCTTCCTACATAATGAACTATTTCAATATGTTGAAAGTTTCCATAGATAGGTTGGAAATACAAATCCATACGTCCAAATAAAATCACAACTGTTTACATTGTGAAATTGTCTATGGGAGAAGGAATTTTTCTCGATAAATTGAAAACAACACATGTGTTTTTCTTCAAAAAAAGATGACTCTGATTTTTATGAAACCTACAGAGGAATCAGTCTCCCTTCTACTATTTCCAAGCTGTTCATGACAACAAGGAGGTGCCTTTATTTTTATACAGGTGAGGTGAATGGTTCTCTTAGTCACCTCAAGGTTCAATTGTATTTTCTTAATACCATCTCCACTTCGAGCTTAGCCGAAACCTTGCAGGGATTTTGAGCGTCGGTCCCTTGTAGTAACTTTATACAACTTGACACTCAAATTACATGTAAGATGATAAATCCAACAAATATGCTTGAACGTCGTTACACGATTGGGATTAGTCCATCATTTCAATCTGACTCATAAATATCTATTCGATCAGATCGAATTATTTCATTTATCAGTAGCGTCAACAAGTTGAATCAGTTTACATTTCTACAAAAAAATAAATATTCCACAGGGTACTTCATCTTAATTTTCTTATGAATCTTCAGTCTTATGAGTTTCATCTATAATCGGCTGGTACTCGCAGGGAACCATTCTAGAACAAACACTTTTTCTATTTCCTCATAATAATTTGCTAGGCTAGGAACAACCAAAAATCCAGTTCTCAGCATCGCGAAGGATAGTTGCTCTTATCCTCTAGAGTTCACGAGATAGGTAGCTCCCTACAGGTTTCAAAGAGAAGCTTATCCTAAGTACGTCTTGTCTGGAATTACCTGATGCTGGATAATCAACTGAAACTGAAAATATTTCATCATTATTCACTTTTTTTACTTGACAATTTTTTATTTTGGGTTCGGTATATCTTCACAGACATTGGTTAATTCATTTTGAATTTTTGAGCTTATATACGAAGCATTCAGAGAAAATTTCTCGACATGTTTTGTCAAGTTACCACCCCCACTATTTAGTCTCATTCTTAATATTGCTCTTGAAGTTTCTATGGTCAAATAGGCTTCTCAAAATAGGCCCTAAATCATTTGTTCCTCTCAAAGACAACTCTTGACGACCCCATAATTCATTGGTCTCAATTATAGGTGTAAGATGTGTCACCACAAATCCAGAACGAAATATTACAATACTCGTAGGAATAAGGTTTTTTCCTATATTCCTCAACTATATTTTTACGTATTCAACAATATTTCGAATATCGTTTCTGTCTTTTTTTTCAGAAAATTGTTAGTACTCATAACTGACACTTTGTGGTAGTTGTGATTTTCATGTGCTTTAAAGTGATCTAAAGCGCCTTTCCATTTTGGGTATTGCATCTTCTAATGGTTTCCTTTTGTTGACTGAAGTCCATATTTATAGTTAAGTTACCTTCCTAATCACTTAGAACATTCAATGTTGTGACAGAGAGTAGAACCCCACCTCTAGGTACGGCTGTACTTCAACGTAGAGACTTTTGTCAAATATATCTCTTTCCAGGGACCTATATGTCAATGAATGGCCAAGGGAGTTATTGTATACAGAGGTACTTCTCGAAGCTCCCATCGGCCAAAAATTGAAAAATAACACCAAAACGAGTGTCTACAATCTCTCTTGGTACTCAGGATCTTCTTCAAACATAGCAGAAGCTTTTTTGTAGAACCTGAAGAAAAAATATCACTTATGTTGTGAATATCTTTAGTAATGCGGAAGCTCACCGAACCGATGTTGTATACGCAAATTATTACACGTTTGACATCTGATTACGAAGATGCTGTTGTAAGGTGATCCTTAGGGTCACGGGTCTCCTTGTAAACCTTAACGGCACACTTTTATCACAAGCTGAATAAAATCCCAATATCCTCGCCTACACTGATGTTTAGTAGGTATCGTTATCTCTTCATCATGTAGCGAAATGGCAGGTGTTGGTGATTGACCTTAATGGTTTAAGTGTAGTGATATTAGTTACATAAGTCTAGCTGATTATACTGAACGAACAAAATGGCGGACATCTTCAAATACATGATGAACAACTATCATGTCTAAATGAATCTTCACGTGAATATTTTTAAGAAAATATGTAAACGTGATGCTTATACCAAAGTCAAGAACAAAAAGTTCATGTTCACAGAAATAATCATTCCAAAACAGCAAATTGCGTCAACATTTCAGACAAATGCTCAAACCAATCACTTTTTTATAAAAGGGTGGCATCTCATTGCAGAATTATAAACTGAAATATTATGTAACCGATTATTCTTTTGTTTTAGTTTTCAAAGTTTCACAACCTCACAACTTCAAGTTCTTATACGTGAAAGTTTCGACAGGAGTCAGTTCTGTCATCTTCATGGCTCTACTTGAACTGGCAGCTGCAGAAGTGGCAGAAGTGACAGATATGTCACATGTCGGTCTGTCTGTAGAGGAAGCTCTCATCATACCACCAATGAGGGGCATCAAAACCCGTAGGGTGCTTCTTAACACCAAGTCCTTAGATTGGGTTTGAAATTAGCGGATCTGCTCGGCCCTCCATTGCGACTTGATCAACTTCATCCAAATATTAACAAAAATCTTCAGTAAGAGGCGAATCAACTTTGCCGTATATGACGCCACTCAGAATCTTTCCGAAACGGAGAGGAGGGACATCGGGAGTCATGAGTGGCGCGTACATGAGATGGAAGCTGAGATCAAGTCGGCGAGACAACAGGGTCTCGATTCTTGAATCATTCGCCTTAAATTTGGGAACAAATAAAAGAGACAAGCATACATATTTTATGTATATTGGTGAAAAACAGAAAATCCATCGTTCTACTCTATCAAAGTCAAGAATACGGGCCCAGGCATCTCACGCCCACACTACGGCAAATTGATACAATATTAAGACGAAGCTCATCACACATCAAATCGAGGCTCACTATCGAACAGGATAGGATACGAATGCTGGTGGCTACAAATTATTCATTAGTGAGGCGAGAGAGAGGCATCGCGGAAAACAAGAAGTTCCGAGAAATTCGCTTATTCCAAGAGCCTCCTTCGGGATCTAAGAATATCTGCATCCCCTCAGCAAAGATACTGCAGTCCAAACGCAGATCGGAGCTTTCAGCAGGTGATTTCATCAGCCTGAGCTCAATTTTATGCGCATCTGACAACGGTAGAAGTTCGACGAGTCGACGAATGTCAGCTGCTCCAGGCCCTGATGGGTCAAATAACTATCGGTAGAAAAAGTGTCCAGGCACCCACCAAATCTATAAAGAGTTTTTAACTCATGGCTAGATGGGGATTGGTTTGTTGAGGGGCATACCGTTCTCTCATCCCCATAAAGATACGAACTATAGACATGCTTTAATGCATGTTATAAGATGTTTACTCGCATCTTATACATGCGAATACTTTCCGCAATCGACCCAGGGTATGAACGGATATATGATCAAAGAGGGTCAAAGGAGGAGGTCGCTGGCTGCAAGGAGAATCTGCACATCATCAGATGTATCACGCAAGACTCCGGCAGTATGAGCGTGACCTTTCGATGGCCTGGATTGACTATCGCGTCACTATAAGATCTCCGACCATTTAAGTAGGACGATTATCGTCAAAGAGTTTTCTAACCAAATCATTCTGTTAAATTGGTGGTACTTCGTGAAATGATTTACACTCTGCTCTAGATGTTGAAAATTATTTCGGCTTGTCGTGATCGATTATTTTCTACATGCTCCCCATGTTTTTTCTTTTACATCTTAGCTACTCAAAATTTACAACCATACATTTTCAGAACAATCTGTATACGGTGTTAGTAATCTGCATGTGGTTATGAAACATTATGGGGCGAGGAGAGATTCCATTCTTTTCAATACGTTTGAAAACGTAGTATATTAATATAAAATATATTATTAATAATTTTTGCCCTGGTTGGTGAGCTAGCAAATTGAGGAAAATACCCTCTCTAATTCCGCGTTTCCTTCAAAAATCATTGTAGCAACGTCCATGTTTAACGGCAACATAACGGATCCACACGTTACGGTGGGTACAGTCTAGTGGTTTTTCTGGGGTACTACTCTACGTCGGCCCCCGTCTCGCAGGTCACGATTTGAACTATCGCACGCCCTAGAGAGCGCATCTTCATCGCCGTGTACTCCACCCATATCTCTGCAGGAGGTAGCTATGTCACATTCGGAGTGTTTCATTGTGGCAATGCACTGAAAGGGGAATGGTTTTAGTGAGCGGATTGTGTATCAACCTTTTCATCAGATTTGAGGATTATAAAATTAAACGATGGTATTTTTCTGGTAAAGATTTTTCAATTTCTAAAAAAATGGAATGTAGAGTTATTACAAGAAAATATAGCAAAAGTACACTACAGCGTGTGAATAATGGTCAAGGGATCATCTGCGGTGAGAGGTTGAATGCCAGCTGTTTCTATTTCATAAGTCAGAAGTGTACCGTTATTTATATGTATATGGGAAACTACTAGGATTATTTTCCTGACTATTTCTTGACAATTCTTGCAACCAATCGAAACCATCAATTCAAAGCATTCATGATTCATGTACGTTCAGGCCAATCACAGTATTATTATAGTGGGAATTTTCTACCTTGAAAATTGCCGCGGGATATTTTGTGGTACTTATTTTGTTTTTAATATGTGGCAACTGATACTTTTGATCTGACGTCTGTCATCAGTTTGCATGAAAAGTGAAAAATGATTCGAAAACGGTTTAGTACATCATCATTCGATGAAATTTTAAGAAAATCAACAAAATGCATGTAAGAATACTATTTTGAGTAACGTGTCAATTTGGAAACAGTTTCAATTGATAACCTAGGAACAGAGAGAAAGCAATAGCTTTCAATCGAATAGAACAAAACAATGTTACGGAATCCTCCAGCCAAGGACAAAACATCCATAATAATTGTATATTTCATGGTGAGAACTTCAAATTTCAAACTTCATTCTGTTTATAGTGATTCAAGTACATTTTTGAAATAAAAATGTTATATGTATAGAGAATAGTTCTATGATTGGGACATCAAAAAATAATCTATCGAATACCGCACTAGAGTTCGATAAAGTAGAGAATTATTCTCCAGATTTTTTCTCAAACTTGTTGCCATTTGGCAATAGTCACTGGCAACAGATTTTCGAAAAATCTGTCAAATTATTTTCACTTTATTCTCACTCTCTTGTGATATTACAACTGAAAATTTGTGTACGGAAGTGTTCCTAGGAGCTTGTTTCAGTTATAGTTATTATCCTAACAAGTACGGAAACAGTACCTTTCCCACATGGGACTGCCGTTACCCGAACGACGCAAAGCGGAATTCGAGTACGTAGTGGAGTGCGGGAGAGTACCTTTCCGTAAGAGTTAGGATCAATATTTTTCCTACAAGCGAATTAAAAAAAATTATGTAGCACTCCTAAACAAACTTTTGGGTGCGGGAAAAATTTTACCCGCACTAGTGCGGGAATATCTCACTTGAAGTGACTTAAGCGTGCTGGAAAATTTTTACCGCACTAGTGCGGGAAAATGACACCTCTTAAACTAAATTGCTTGTGGGTATAGGGTGAATCACGCACGCTTGTAGGAAAAAATAATTTCAGATGTATACTACTTCCCGTTATACCGGATAAGTAGAACTTAACTTTATTTGAAACATCATAATATGTCTAAAGGGCTCTAATTTTCAGTTATTTACATTTGTTGAAAATTTTTTCTGCCATTCACTAAAAGAAAATTCTACGACCGTGCGTTTTTACCCACTTTCCCGCACGCATTTCAGTTTTGAAAGTTTCACTTTCCCGCACTAGTGCGGGAAAAAAATATGTCAATTTAACGTTATTATATGAACATTTCATTGTTTTACCTGCTTATTACTATTCAAACTATTTTTCTTGTTTTCGCAATTTTTCATTCATTGGAATGAAATAAAAATTGGAATACTTTTTTATATCTATTTTAAACATTTCTCAAAATCAATCCACATAACAATCAAACTATGCTGAGTCAAGTGGTTTGGTGTGGTAGGTACTCAAAGATTCGCTATAACAACCAAGTTGTAATCAAAACATCAAAGTTCCAAGTCAAAGCATTGTGACAGATGCTGCATTTTTCAAATTATTTTCATAAAAAGCTATATTTTGATGGATTCGTCAGACGAAGCTCCCTGAAGCAATTTTAAAGGCCGCAGATGAGGTGAATTCAGACGTGTTACCTAGACATAAGCAAGTTTCATAAATTGACATCGTTCCTAAAAAAGCAAAATGTTGGGTTTCGACCACATAAAGCGCAGATTTTCAGCAAAGAAGATATATCCAAGTTTAAACTAGTCCCTGATGAGATATATCTTATGATTAAAGTATGTACCATTTTTACTCTATCCGGTGCTCTCCGCAGACCGGAGTTTATGAAAACCGTGCTTAACGATATTCAAGATAGAAGAACCCTTATTATTGTGAAAATTTCCGAGGTAAAATTCCGTTAACTAATAGCCACGAGCTATCAGCATAATTTATTTCTGAAGTTACGTAGTTTGGCCTCCTGAACAAAAAATCCAGATGAAATTTTTGTCGGTCTCAACTAATTTCGGAGATCTGGGCCTATTTTTGAGTGATGAATGGCATTTTTTACCGCGGGAAAACACTCAAAATTCTTCCTTCTTCAAACTAACACAATGTACACACCATAATTGACCTGTTTCACACTCTTCCTTTACTGAAAACGCTACTTTTTAGGTAAAAAACTCATCCATCATTTATGATAACATAACCTACAAATCTAGGCAAAATGGTTAGTGAATTCTACTCATGTCAAGTTGGTTTCTGGAAAAAAAGTGAGTGAATATTTTCCTTCTCATGTTGATATTAAATGCATAGGAAAGTTGGCTGAGCAAAGTTCAGAGTTACCAACTTGACATAAATACTAAACATTTTACATTAATGTGTTGTTTTGATGGTTTTAAAAGGAGGTTGAATTTTTGGATAACCATTGCCGTTTTTAATAAAAAAATATTGTAAAACGGGTGAAATAGGGTGTGTACATTGTGTTAGTTCAAAGAAGGAAGAATTTTGATTGTTTTTTCCGCGGTAGAAATGTGTCATAAAAAATGCCATTCATCACTCAAAAGTAGACCCATATCTCCGAAATTAGTTGAGACCGCCAAAAATTTCATTTGGATTTTTTGTTCAGAAGGCATATTTCAAGATCTTTTGTTATATCTGAAGACATAAATAATGAATCATTTTTGAAGCTCTAGAAAGTATGCAAATTTACGGCCTCCTACCACCATGAACCGTCATTTTTTGATCAATTATAGAAAAGATAAATGATCTGTTCAGTGCGTAGGCGTGAACATATTTGGTAAAATGCTAGCTGAGATCGCTACCTACTTGGGCCCACCTAACCCAGAACGTTACACAGGTCACAGTTTTAGACGATCCTCGGCTGTTTCTAGCAGACTCAGGCGAAAGGATAACCAACATAAAACGTCTAGGAGGCTGGAAGTCAACTGCTGTTGCTGAAGGTTATAAGTCAACTGCTGTTGCTGAAGGTTATTTGGAGGACTCAGTAGAACAAAAGAAAACCATCTCCGATGAAATTCTTTCATATACTGACAACTTGCCACCGATGCCGTCTCCGTCATCTTCATGCACTTCGCAATCTACGAGTTTACTCTTGACAGCCAGTTACCACCGACTAACTACTCTGGACCGGCTATTATGACTCATTTGCAGAATGCAACAAACTATGTTTTTAACATTAATATATCAATAACTGGATTTTCATTGAAAGCTTTGTATGTTGAAATGAAATGTATAATTTCAATGCGCTTTTTGAATCTTTATGCGGTCTTAGAAAAAATAGTGTTCCTAATCCATGCGTAGTGTCTTTCCCACCCTTGCCTGTATGCCCGAACTCCGCTTCGCGTCGTTCGGGTCAACGGCAGTCGTGTGCGGGAAAGTATCACTTTCCGCACTTGTTAACTACTTTGGAAAAAAACAGAGTCGAATAAAAAATTGTCAGGATTTGCCTGAACGAGGCCTGAAGCTTTCTTCATTAAAAAAAAAACAAAGTTGGATCCGCATCTGGGATAACCGGAGGAAGTTTTCGACAACTGGAAATATTTTAATCGAAACGAGCTCCTCGGAAAACTCCCATATACAAATTTCCCAGTAGTTTCCCATATACATATCAGTTCATCGTGGTATACCCTGTATACATGTCGCATATCTTATTCTGTGTTTAAAAACCCATAGGCTAGATGAATAATGAATAAAAAGCAAAGGTAGCAGTTGTCTCAGCATGTTGTTATAAGAAATATCTCTATCAGAATATGAACCAAAAACTGTATTGAATTGTATCAAAAAATAATAAATTATATTTCTGAAATTATATTCACTATACCACTTCTTTCTCACTAAAAATTAATCCACTCTCATTCTGAAAACATTGATACGAAATCTGTCATATCTGTTTTTTTTTGTAAGGGCAATGTACGGAATATTAATTATAACATATAATAATAATACTCCCTCATAAACACTCGTATAGTGTAGTCAAAGGCATAGCCTGTGCGGGTAGAGGACGGCTATTGTAATTTTTTGCCGTAGCGCTTCGGGGCGACAAACTGATTTTTGGTAGCGTATTCACTTTTCAACTGTGGGAAAACCCGGAAAACCTACTGCACCACTCCGGGTGGTCGGCGCGAACTCCAAGCAAGCACCAGACGTCGGGATATAAAGGTATGTACAGTAAAAAACAAATTCGAGATGTCATTTTTGTAATGAAGTAGCTTTATAAGTATTTATAATATTTTTCACAAGTGTATTTTGCCTGTCGAATATCCGCCTCACATTTTGTGGAAAGAATAAATGAAAATTGAAAATGTGATATGTTTAGTCAATAAATATTTAGGTTTGGATTTATTTTTCCCTTATTACTTTTCGACATTGATCTCCTAGAATGAAATAAACAAGTGTTCTCATAAAGAACACTAGAATTTTAAAAATAGTTCAGTCAGTAACATGAACAATGATATAGACAATAAATATGAAATACACTGTATAAGGTGATGTGATTTGCATTTTTATCGAACAAAGGATAACAGTTTCTTGAGGAAACAATAGAACATATTTTGGTGAAGGTAAAGAATTCATAGTGCTGGCTGGACATATTGTTTATTGAGTTGTTGACAGACACTTGAGGTGAATATACATGGTGCACTCGAAAAATTTTGTGATCGAAACTTTAACCATTTTCATTGTGAAACCATTCACAAGTGGTCGTGAGTTCAAACAAAATGTAAAAGAAAACTATTTACTTACTAGTAATTTATTACTTACCTACGTTTCACTTACTGAGATATTTATTTCTAGACACTTAAATTCAATAAAAATATTCTTCAGGCTTCAACTAAAAATCTGATTTGTCAAATTAAACCTCTCAATGACAAATTGAAATATTTGTGAATTCATTATATTGAATCAAATATCAAATTAGCCTCGTGGTTATCAAAACATTACCGAATCAAAATCGAATCACTGCGCGATTGTGCCGAATTTAAACTCACTGTTATTGTTCTTTAGAAAGCATTACCTATTCATACATTTTTACATTTGTCAAGGAGGAGGTTTTTTTTCTCAACAAAAAAAGAGGTCTAGCACCGCCACTGCATTGGAAGCAAAACACATTTTTAGTGCATGTGCAATTTTTGTTTTTTGTGTTTTAGTAAGAGTCCCAAGAATAAGTTGGTCACAGCGCCATCCGCATGGAAAATCAAGAACTACACTCCTTGAAAGGCACCAGACTCCAGGAAGAGTTAACTGTATCAATTCGAACAAAGTTCGAAAATATGTGCTGAAGAGTATTACTATAATGCAACTAATAAAATCAACAGAGTCGAAGTACTTACTCTATTTCTCCACGCGTTACCACCAAGTAGAAAAATTAAGCAAACATAAAAGTAGTTGTTTTCAACCGGGACAGTTAATGAACATAATTGCAGGTATTAAAGACCTCAGAAATTAAATGTAAGGGGCGAGTATTCTAGGCAACTATATATTATTGGTCCCATTTTCATTAATGAAAACTTGACTGGAGAAGTTTACCGTGATTTATTACAAAGTACAATAAACTATATTATTATAAGGGTAGAACAGGGAGATGAAAATCTTATAGGACAGGAAGTGGTTGTTCAACAGGATGGAGCTCCACCGCATAATTATGTAAGGATAAGAGAGTACTTAGATCAGACATTACCAGGGAGATGGATCGGTCGGAGGGGGGGGGCATAGTGCGGCCAGCTAAGTCTCCAGATCTAACTCCACTAGATTTTTTTCTAAGTGCGACTTCCTGAGGCCAATGTTTATGCAACTAATCCCAACAATTTAGAAGATCTAAGGGAACGGATTGTACAAGAATGCCGGCTGATAACACCAGACATGTTATAGACAGTTCGTGATAAATTTGAGTCAGAACTTTATCATTGCGCGGAAGTCCGTGGTGGTCATTTTGAATTTGTATTACATTCCATCATCAATAGTTTGATTCACATGAATAGATTAAAAAAACCATTACACAAAAAGATTCAGCTAAGAAAACTGCTGAATTACGCCAGGGAAGCTGGCATGCCCAGCTGAACCCAGACACGTGGATGCACAAAGGGTCCAAGCGAAGAGGCCTACGTGCAGGAGTTTAAAAACCCGCCCACCAGTGCCAGGAAGAAAGTATGTAATGTAACTACGTGGTAACGTGGTTATGCTTTTCATCATTATGAATGAATTTGTGGTCTTTGAAAAAAAAAATATAGTAAACAACGAGAGTTGTAAGCTTGTTACATGCTCGTAGTGCCGGGAAGAAAGTAGGTAATATAACTACTAGCAATCATTATAGAATGAATTTGTGGTCTCTGAAAAAAAATACCTATAGTAAACAACTAGAGTTGTAGGCTTGTTACAATATGCTCGTAACCTTTCACAACTTTCTTTATATAAATATTATTATGTAGATTTAATAACAAATAAAAAATTTATGAATAATGTGGCATCAGTCGAAAGTCGAAATACGTCGTCATTGTTTTTTCAAAAGTACTCCTATGATACACCAGAAATATACCGACACAGGCTATGCCTTTGAGTATTATTGTTATTATCCTTTTGTCTAAGAATTTATGAACCAAACTTTAATTGAAAATAGCATTTATCATCTAACACCATTTAATAATTATGGAACAAATTGAACTAATTGAAGCATTGCCAAACCAAGGAATTTATTGGACAAGAAATTTATGAGAATATACAGATAGCAAAAGTTCGTTATTGTATGAAATTTGGTGAAATTGAGAGTTATCATGAATTTTTCACTCAGTTTACATTCTAAAGCTTTCAAAGTTATTATTTTTTATTTGGTAAAAACTTGCTCTACATCAATGCATCAATATTATCGCTTCTATGAAAAGAATATTCCAAAATGTTATCCTGATTATCACATTCGTTAAGTTCCAAACCCGGATTTCTGAAATGTGCATTTCGTCAGATATCGACTATATCAATTCAGCAAACCATAATCGCTTCTAAAATATCAGAACCCCTCAAAGTTCCAGGAACAATCATTTCTGATAATCCTGGTAAAAACAATATTGATACCTACGAGTACATTAGGAGCCTCTTTCTTTCTCCACCTATTATTTACGAGCGTACGATCAGAGAATTAGATTGGCATTGAAGGCAAGAGTAACTAACTCTTTGCTCTTAGTAATTGTAAATGTTGATACAATTAGATAGCAATACGTAACACAACTAATGCTGATCGAATGCCGGTTTCTTTCTTAATAGTCCAGTTACATTGATTGATTTACTTTTTATGCGATCGTACGAAGTGTTTGTAATCAGCTACATTAAAATTGTTCTTCATTAACTATCGGAGACGAAAAATACGATAGCTAGAAGGACCTTTCTGTGACTCTTTCATTGTCTTTCTGTTTTACTTCTTTTATTTATCTCTTTCTGTATTTTTTCTTCCTCTGTCTTTGTCTGTTTCTTATTCTCTGTTTCTCGTCATCTGTCTCTCTTTCTGTAACTCTCTCTTCACGTATCTTTTTTATTGATACAAAATAATTGAGCTGAACAAAATCGCCATATTCTTGCCACGAAAAAAATAAGTATATAGTTGGAGACTACATCGAGACTATATCATTTAATTTTTTCAAATAAACTGTGGTAGAATTCCATCGTATATCTCGAAGTGGAGTGGTATGATTTTACGAAGTAGAAATTGTCAAATAAGATCTAGTGAAGTCTCTTCCGTGTGCTGCGTTCTTGAGGGCAGGTGTGTGACGATACTCATGTAATAAATTTTCGATAATTTATCACTTATTAGTGGATTTAATTGATGGTTGAATAATCTTCGTTAATTTTTGTGGACTTGAATAGTCATATTTGTGGACTCGAGTAGTCGTAATTGTATTGGATAAATTACGAAGAGTACCTGTAATGGGGATTTTAAGTTGATGTCGCCCACCGCCATTTTGAAGGCCTGACCCAGACCACCTTTGATTTTATCGCTGCCTTTTTGGAAGTGTTTCTCCATTTCCACCTGTTAACCAGTAGAATCCCGTTTCACCGATAACCATTTCAACGATCAAATAGAACTGACTTGAGGCAAAATTGTTGGATCTTCAAGTTGTACCAGGATATTTGCCAGACCTTGTAGTATCAGCAGTCTAGTCTCCATTCACCTCAGGATGATGTTCTTGAAGGGATAAGCAGGCCCAGGCATCAGTACTTCAATATAGCCTCGGATGGGACGAAAGTGCTGGACCTTCCAGTTATACCAAGGCCACCAGCACTCTGAGTGACTCAACATAGACTGGTGTAGCTATAACTATTTGAAAGTTCAACTTCATCCCGTTTCACCGATAACCATTTCTACGATCAATTAGAACTGACTTGAGACAACAGTGTTGGATCTTCAAGTTGTACCAAGTTCTTTGCTGGACCCTGTAGCATCTGTAGTGTCAGCAGTCTAGTCTCCATTCACCTAAGGACGATGTCCTTGGAGGGATAAGCAGGCCCAGGCAACAGTACTTCAATATAGCCTCCAGTTGTACCAAGGCCATCGGCACTCTGAGTGACTTAGCATAGACTGGTGTAACTATAACTATTTGACGGTTCAACTTTTCATAACATCTTTTCCAAATTTACACTCTCTCTCTCTTGGCCTAAGTTCAGTTTTAAAACATTATCTATTCATGTATTATTTCATCAGATTGGGTGTGATACTGGGAAAAGATCATATTTATATATTTTTGTTTATAACATTCCAAATTTACGAAACCTCACTTGGCCTAAAGTCCTTAGTAATATTAAATTCAATTTTGTGTGTTATTCACCAAATTTCATTCTTTTGTGAGTGTACTTCAGGAAAACATTCAATTGTTATTATTATTATTGGAATTAACGGTATTTGCTACACACCTTCAGTGTGTATATTCATTTTAGTGAATGGTTTGTCGCCTCTGAATTGTTTACTTCAAAAAGGTATTTCCTTACTTCGATTTATTTTTATTATTCTTACTTGTTACTCCCTACCATCTGTGTGTAGATTTGATTTACATAATAATAATTGTTGTTCCACTTTCCTGATGGAAAATATTTCTGTATCTAATTTTAGTAGTTTACATACCTACCTCATTTTTTTATTGTCTTTATTTCAATATCTGCTTTTCCATCGACTGGACTTTTAGTCTCAACCAATTAGTAATTTCCAGTCTGTTACTTCCTCATTGTCAGTCCCTTTGTATCACAACGGGAGCTTGGAAGGCAACTGGACTACGCTGTACTGGCTACTCACTCTTTGGAATATAAGGTACCTATTTATTGTGCTGTTGCTGTTCACCACATTTGCAGATTATTAATAGAGGTTTGTAAACTAATCGTTTGGATTTCTTTTTCAATCCCAACCCCCAATTCAATAAATTTTGGTCATCATACCACACCCCACCAGTGCTATTTATTGACAATATTTTAGATTTCATTTAGAAATCTCCATCAGAGATCTGGAGCAATCTGTGCTTGGACTGGCTGTTACAATCACTGGCGCGGTATAAATTCTTGATAGAACCCATGGCACCCGAATTGAGTTAGTCGGTGACTGCTATGTTGTCAAGTGCTTTCTAGTGCTTTCTATTATTAATAATATTATTTCTTCTTTTTTTATAAAGAAGCGTAGCAATTTCACCTCCTTTCTAATATCACCGTTTGGTATCTAAGTGCGTACAGGAGTTCTATGTTGAATAATTTTACAACACTCGACAACTTTATTTTCATCTGATTCTACTGGATATTTGTTGTTATGTACTGAACATATACAGAGAGTCAAATATCGTTTTTCATCTTCTCTTCCATGTTCAAACTCGTTTATAATATTTATTCAACAATGGAATCGTTTTCAATTCGAAAATAATATGAAATACTATTAGACGATCGAAACGTTGGTATATTTGAATTCGCTGCATTCCAAGTAGGTACATGAATTTATATTTAAATGTGCACTTTTTCTACTTGGAATACATTTAGATGTCCTCAAATTGTTCAGACGACAATCATTATTCATCGATCTCCTTGGAAAACTTTGAACTATGGGAACATTATGATAAAAAAATCCCGGATATTTTCAACATTTCAACATTTTTATCCTAGAGATCACCGATTAAGCCTGTAGTTTTTTTTTTCTAATGACATTTTTTTTCAACCACCTGTTCTACCGGAAGTAATCCCAACTTATATTTTTTTCAATGTCACCCTATATATTTCTTCAGCCTATCTTATTTGCCTTTGAGTTCTCCATTTAACTATGTGTCACAAATTGGTATTCGTTTCCTAATTGACTGTTAATCTGAATTTCATTGAAGACAATCAAGTTTACTGTAACACCAATTCCATGTTCGATGATACTACGGTACTTGATAGGCTTTGAAATTCTATGATCATTAGGTATCAAAGAAGTTTATTGATAACCCCCAGGAATTGATCAGAATTGAAACGTTTGAAATAATCATCAAAGGGTGAGTTGGTATTATTTTCGTACTATTATTCCATGGAATGTGGAGGGTTATATTTTGTTTCCTGAAGGAAAGAAATGATGCAGTCTGCGTCACAACGCTTGAAGTTAATCACTCGGAATTCAATTTCTCTGTCTTTCCATTTCAAAAAGTGGACACTCCACTAGAATGTGTTTTATTGTTCATAGCACCTCACGTGAAACATTCCGGTTGGGGTAGCTTTGCGTAATAAGTGTGTGGCCTAGGCGAAGACGAGTTATGACTACCTGATGGGTGAATTTGAGCTGGTTTGCTATCTTTGAGTTTTGAAGCTTTCGATTGCCATATAGTCGGTTCTATGTTTTGAAAATCCTAGAGAGAAAGCATTATATCAAATCTGTTGCTATACCTAGTGTTCGAGATTTGAGCAATGGACTGTATAATAATTGAGGTTCTATATAATCGTTCGATGCAAGAAATATGAATTCCACTTACCATTTGATTTCGGGCACTAACATATGAGTATATTGCGAGTTCATTCAGTACTGCCTTTTTCCAATTTCTTCTTTTTTGCGACTTGGCCCGCGCACAGTGGCGTTACCATCTCTTGCATATAAGGGTAGGCGAGCAAGTTTATTTACTAATATTGGATTCGTTTGATGACAAAATGTTATCGCGGACGTAACACCTAGTCTTCTAGGTCTTCTTTAGCATATGTTTAAGCTAGTTCATTTCCGTTCATGACGTTGTGTAAGAGAACCCAAAAAAATATTATTGTTTTGGTGTCGAGTATTTTTGACTCGTTTTTCATCCATTTAGCCAGTTGATGATGGGTATATGTTCTGGAGATTATTCAACTTCAAGTCTATTTTAACGGTAAGAGAAAGAGCGGTTGTTGAATAGAGGCAAAGTAGCGTATTACAGAGGTCAATTAAACGAATGAAAAAAATATCATCTATCTTCTTCAGTTCTGCAGTTATCAGTTATACCTTTTGATTTTTTGAAGAATTTTTAAAACTTTCGGCAATTTGCCATACCTACTTTTCGTAGACTATCCAAATGTGCGAACAAAAATGATATATAAAGTATCGTACAAATTAACCTGTATTTTTTATTGTATTTTCTGAAATGTCAATTGGTATGTCCAGAGTGTTTTGAAAATCACTTTTACCTGTCAAATTTCTATATATTTTCCAATTCCATAGCAGCAAAAAGATATCAGAGAATAAGGAGTGAATCAATCACAACTGACATGTTCAATTGCAGCTCTTGTGAAATTAAATTAATGTTGAAATATTACTACTAGTCATAAGTTCAATATTTGTAAAACACTCTGTAGATCGGATGAAAATGCCACGCCAATACAAGTCCGTATTTGATAAATAGATGAGGGTGGTGTACGATACTTCGTATATAGTTGTTATTCACACAAATCTCTCGAAGACTTCTGAAGCTCGTAAGGGTGCAGCCGGGTGACGAAAATAACAATTTCAACAATTTGTCAACATTTTTGGATAGTCTTCCAAAAGTCGCTATGGCAAACTGTCAAAAGTTCTAAAAATTCTTCACAAAATGAAATACTATTTAGGCCAAAGGAATATTTTAAAATTATTGTTTTTTTTTTTCTGTTTAACTCCAGAACCAAAGAAGTTCAATTTTTTTTTATTTACATAATTGGCCTCTGAAATACGCTAATTCCATTGCCGAGATCCCAATGTATAGACTCGAATTTGAATGACTTCGTATAAAGCAAATATTTCCCCAGTGAGAATGGTGACAATTTCAGATCTGAATTTCTGAATCTAATTTTTTGTAACAAATACGCAAACTATACCACTATTTTTTGTCTTTGATGCGTTGATGGATACTGGGTTATTATGGAATGGTAGCCTATTTGAAATAATTTAGGATTCGTATCGTTTTTGTTCAGAGATACAGCTGAATATTTATGCAGGCGGAAGGATGAGCCATTGAGGAGTTTCGTGAATTTGAATACGTATAGAGTTGGGGATATTTGCTGAAATTAGACCAGAGAAAGGGAGCGTTTAAAGATGCATATTTGAATATTGTCGAAATGGGGACCGAATATTTGGGCTTGAAGTATTCCTAAGTATACTAGTTAATGTTATGAGAAACGAGTCACTTCATGAGAGCTGAATTTTCAATTTTTCAATGGATGATACTCATCAAATCTTTCATTTCAGGGTTTTGTCGTCATCGAACTCATGGTTGAAAGGAAAATTAAATCGAATTAATTGAATCTTGGTTTGAAATAAGGAAGTCTAGTAAGCGTTCCCTCAATCTGAAATAAGAAACTTGTGTTTCAGTTTGTATCCACCTCTAAGCGATTTTTGTAATGAAGATTATGTCAGAGTTGGGCTCGAGTGATGTCTAATTAACAATCCATGTCCCAAGTCTGACTTGCTTCATGATCTTGCTCTGAACTATTCTCTGATTTATTTGACCACATCTCATACTTTTTCCATTCTTTTGACTACCTTACTCTATTGGTTAAATCTATACCTGTGTTATTTATTCGAGAAGTTTATCTTCATTTTTTGAGTTTATTTCTCCTAGCTATTAAAACTACGTCAACAGCCTCAACTGAGCACTGGTCAATTTTGGTTAACAACAACACTGTGGTATATTCTGTAATGTCATTTCAATCACTCTTGTGAGGTTAAATGAAATTTTGAGTTACTTCTAAAACTGTTACCTACATGTTCCGCCTATTCACTGTGTTGTAAGCTACTGCAAATTTCCATTAATATCGAAATGTGGGTACATCATGTCCTCAAACGGGAGTTTTCTCTGAGCAATTCGATCTCGCAGTACCATAATGTCCATACATATTATATAAACTCAATCTCTCATATTTCCTTCACCCGAGTAGTTGAACTTCGGAGAAAGAATATAATAATATCAAAACTAGCCCGAAAATCGACAGTACTGCAGATATTCAAACCCAGAAACACCATAGACCTCTCTTGTTAACAATTAGAAATCGGTGTTTAATATTCTTCAATCACAGTAAAAATGTCCTGTACTATTTCTACTACAACCAACGCTGATATTGTTGATTGAATATCGGTTTCTTTGTAAATGTTCGTTGCGCATACCGCGAATTGTTCTGCCTTTTTTCTCGAAGGATAATGAGTCAAATGTTCATCTATTAAAACACTGACAAATAATTAAGTGACATATTCCTTATTTGGATATAACTCTAGTTTTAATGAAGAGAAAAGATTACGTTCACGTGTATGATGGCCATATTTCGTCTCGGACGTAATTCTTCTTGATGTCGCTATCACTTGAACACGCGTTCTCTCTGCTACAAAACGAAATCAATTATATGTATGAGAATAAATTTTGCAAGAAAAAATCGATAAAAATATAATCGTTATCAGTGATATCTTTAATTTTTGTAGACAGAAAAACTCAAGTTACTCTATTGGTTGGATAGAATCGACCTCAGGCAAGTTCAATCATACACTGTAAAAGAAAATAAGGTATATTCGCATCAAATAAAGTAGGTCATATATTACCAGCAAAGAAAGTGGTAAATTTAAATCAGTACTTATTGTAAATTTACTGTTGTATGTAAAAGTGTGAATTTTCATTCATGTAATTTTTCTGCTGTTTTTTTGTAGAATATTAGCTATAATCACGGTAATTTTCGAACATTATTACTGAAGATTTACAGCAGTCTTGTATTTTTACGGAGGTTTCAATACAAATTTAGAGATTATGTCCCTAAAATCCCTGTAATATTTAACAATTTTTGAAGAACCCGTTAATAGTACCACAACGTTTTGGGTCAAATTTGCAGGTTTATTTGATGTGATTTTATTTCACCACTAGATAATAATGTATTGTTGCTTTAATATTACTTAAACTCATATTGTTTTTACTGCTGAATCTGATGTAAATTTTAAATGCTTTTTTATAAAAAAAAATGTATTTGTAAAACGATCCAAAAATATACTGCACATACCTAGGTAAATTTTGGTTCAAAATATGGTTTCATATGCTGACTTTCTTACCACAACAAAAATTAATTATGTAAATGATTTAATTAACCCTGCTAAATCTGCAGTAATTTGACTGTGGTGTTGCAATAGACATTTAAAAGTAACCAAAATTTTCATGAATACTCGAAGATCTGGGATATTGTAAACATAAAAACACGTTTTATGGCCAATAAAAATATATTTAAAATAATTATTTGAACGTAAAAACATAATTCGTAAATATAAAAATAAACATAAGATGTCATAGCAAAACATTAAAAAAAACATTTCTGATTAGGCGTCAGACTACAATAAAACGAAGTTAGGAAAAAACAAAAGGAAATTAAAATGTAGCGCGCACTTATAGTCACATATCCTATAATTTTTTTATCAACGAAATTACTTTCTTTTTGGACGTTGACGTTTTTTGATTTTGTCCCAGAATCCGGATGATCGTTCAGTACATATCTCTGTATCATTTCCAAGGTGGTGCTTACATCCTTTGGAAACTCAACTCCAAAGTTATAATAGAAAGCGAAACATACAAGGAATGCATCTTGGAACGACGAGTAGCTTCTATTTGTGTCGACATATTGTTTTTCAATGGCCGCATAGTAAATTTTCTCTCCGTTTCAATCTGGAAATTGTTGCATTGTGTTATATTGTGTTACATAATAGTGACAAATCTAACAAAAACATAAAAAAATTGAAGAAACTGTGTAATTGTGCTCGAAAACTGGATAATGAACTGAAGACACTGAGGAAAATTCTGCTATTAAAGTTTTTGCTGGGATATTTCTTGCTACTGTAATAAGCAATACTATTACTATAACAAATTATAGAATAAAAGTAGCACATTAAAATTCAATGGCAGCAAAAATGATTTTGCTGAAGGTGGTTTTTCTGCCACAGGTAGGTATAATGCTGTCGCTATTAGGAAATCAGTCTAGGACAGTAAGTTTTTCAATCAGAAAATCACAATTTTACAAGTGAATAATCACTAATGAATTACATGCCTATGACCGTAAGGTTTTCGCTTACAATAAGTGGATCATCGCATAGAAGTTCATCTACTTACGGTAATACAGTTGTCAACCTGCCACTAAAATATTACTCGAAGAACCTACTTACGACTACTTTGTTCCATGCTGTGGTTACTAGAAGCTTTGCTGAAATTCTGACGGAAATTACCCCCTCCACGAACCCAACGAACATTTGAAGGTTGTTTCAGTGTTACCGGCTATTCTAGACCAGCCACAGTACCAAATAGTACTCTTTGCAAACAAGCAACATATGAATTATGTGATAATGGGTGAAGTGAATGAATATTACTCAAGTTTTTTCGAGACATTCATATTCGTGTTAATGAAGTATGCGGAATATGAATCAATAGTAAAAGCTTCTGCTGAAATTTATTCACCTGTCCCATTGTCTTACATGTTTCATTTCGAAACTTCTTTCTTGTTTGTCACTGTTGGAACACATTCCGACAGACTTTTTGGTATAATTATAATTGAAAACTATACAGTTACAGAAATACATATGTGTTACCATAGCACACCTAAAACATGTATAATGCCCTATGGGTAATTGTACACACCTGCGGTAGCAAAGTCAGATTCCTACAACTATTGCAATACCTTTTAGTCATAAGTAGGTGCACTTCGCTGGCGGTAGCAAAGTTTACCAGCTACTACAAAAACATTGTCCACTGGCCACAGGTAAATGCACTCCATAGCGGTAGCAAAGTTCGAGAAACTACGTTATTCGACAATTTATATTTATCCTAAGTGAGTTATAATCAGCAAAGTCAACTTCATAACCACAGGTGATAGCTCGCTTGTCCCCTATGCTATTAGAGTTTCTTGCTATGGATATTAGATTTCTAGCTACGGTTAATAAAAATTTTCCTCAGTGTATAAGAAGTTTCTGAAAAAGTGCCTGTAATACAGCATCCATATTCAGAATATTATATTTTTCTAAAATATTTTTGCTAAAAAAAATCTGATTTTTTCCAAGGCAGATTTTTGTTGAAATCATCAGTTAAATTATTTGAAAATATAGTTGCAAAATGTTATTTCAGATAGGTACCATGCACCCTAATTATTCTCATACATATATGAAGACATATTACTCACCAAATTGTAATATAATTGGTTCCAGCATGTTTATGCGATTCCATATTTCTGAACTTTCAGAATAGTATTCTGAAAATAGAAACACCGTAAACTTCTAAAATACACATTTTTATTTCATTACCACAATCGACATCGTCTTCTGTATCGTTAATAATACTATGAACATTATCTTTATCGATATAAGCAATATTATTTTTTGTATTGAATGAATTTGCAGGATGGTTTCTAAAAATATGGGTTCTCAAAAGATGCAGTACTTCAAAGGTGGATAAGGACCAAATATATATTGTAACGATTTCGAGACCGGCCTCGAGTCCGGCCCTGATCATCGTTAACTCGAAATGTAAACAAGTTCTCCGCTGACAAACAAATAAATCACGTGGAAGAATCGCGAACCTTCTAACGAAGGTTCTGGGGACATCTTAGAACTCGCCCGAAAGGATCGAATGGCCGAGAACTGTAAATACTAGTATATAAGCCACTGGGTATTAGATGGCGGGATAGTCGTAGTCAGAGAGATAGCCACAGTAGATATAAATTTGAAATGTTATAGTGAATTATTGTTAAAGTACTGTTTTAAATAAAATAGATAAATTAGTTAGTGCAGTTTTACTACAATATAACAAGGGACTAAAGTGAATGTTTTAATCCCGCACGAGATGTTTATTGTCTGAGGAATCGTATAGCCCGAGGGCCAATAATCACGTAAGGGATAAAATATCTCTTTAGTTCTGAGGCATATACGCTATTTTTTTGCACTTCCCAGTATTATAACTTTCAACATTGATACAATTAATAATTTTGATGAGTTATCTAAACACGGTACTTGGATTACTCAGACTGTAAGTGACATTTCAATTAGTGTTGACATTTAAACGAATCGTAATTTAACAGAATATCAAGAAAATGAATCAATAAATGAATTAATCTATAAATTTTGATATCGATAAGGCAGCTGACTGCCGTTACCCGAACGACGCAAAGCGGAGTGCGGGTAAGCAGTCGAGTGTGGGAGAGTACCTTTCTGTATGAGATCAATATTTTTTCTACAAGCAAATTAAAAGAATTTATGTAGCACTCTTGAAAAAACTTTCGTGTGTGGGAAAAATTTTACCGCACTAGTGCGGGAAAATGACACCTCTCAAACTAAATTGCGTGCGGGTATAGGGTGAATCACGCACGCTTATATTACCTGGATTAGAGATCATATGCAAGAGACTCTGAACCTGAAAATAAGATGACTAGGAAGGTCTAAATATCAACTCCTACAAAGCCACCATAGTAAAATTCACTCGAAGACGAAAACTAGAGGACCTGGAACCTCTAAAACTTCGAGGTGAAACTCTTCTGACGAAGAAGGGTCGCATACCTCTGTCCAATTCTAGGCTTGCAACCTGGAACCTCCGATCAAGTAACACAACCTAGATGAGTAATACTCGAAAAGTACTGAAGGGAACATCTTTTCATAATGTTATCCCTCAAATCATGACATTATTGCCATGTCGCAATTTTTTAAGGATGAAATAAGTACGTCAGCTAGATTTTGATTTCTGTCGGGTATTTTCATGGAACAAAAGCCCAAAAATTCTGTTTTGGATGAAATATATAACAATAAGAAGGCAATTGAAACGTTCATTGCTGCTCGTTGGGAGCATGTAAAAATGATAGTATTTCCATCGCCGTACGGATATTCTTCGTTGTCGAAATAGTCTGGTCAGTACGGCAACACTGCATTTGATATTTGATAGAGCAACAACAAAAAATTTCTGTTTGTTTTCGTCTTTGGCTAATTGGAGTGTTTTTTTCGTGAAAAAGGGCAAATACTGAGTTAATTTGTGTTAAACTATAGTTAGTTTTTATTATTATGGTGAAGCATTGTGAAATGTGTAAAAGACCATTTGAAGCTGGAAATCAAAATATGTCATAACTATCTCATAACTATCAAGAAACGGAAACCGAAGTGGAACAGAGTAAAATGAATGAATTATGAAAAAACATGTCAATTAGAGCATCGGCTGTTCTCAAAATCCTGTGGAAATTATTCATATCATAATTTTAGGTTTCCATTCCATATTGGGTTTCCATTATTTCTGTTTTATTGAACCTCAATATTTCTGTTAACAACGCACGACACTGCCGTTGGGGGGAGATGTCCCTTACACACAAATTTTAATGCGTGAGCGGCGAGTTACTCATCTACGTTGTTATTTGATCGGAGCCTGGAACCAACACCTGGAAAATTTTAGCAATAAGCAGAAACCTTACTATTTCTAAGAACTACTAAGAAATCCCACTGATGAAGACTGACTTGGTTTATCGAAATGCTCATCTATGAGAATGTATATGAGAGTGTGCTAAAGGAATTTCATTATGTTCATTGAATAAAACCAGTTATTTTGGTTAAATTCTGGCAAAAATGGGCTAAACTCTACCAACCACTACTTGAAATCAGAATGATTTAAATCAACGATAACATTTTTTCTTACATTTGTGTCAAAAAATGGTAATCTGGAAATAAAACAAGATTCATTTTTCTAACATTCTGTACATCTATTACAGAACTGAAGCGCACAATGTTACTTGTTTAGCCTCAATTTTGAGGCAATTATATGTAGTTAAAAAAACAAAGTCAATTTGATTTGCATAATTTCCGTAGGCTCTTTTGCAGGACAATATAATAATCAAAGTAGTAAAAGTAAAAACAATTGTCTCTTTCAATTACGATAAACATTCATCAAGCAGTAATGTTCAAGAGAGTAGGTTTCACGATATACCGGATGACAACTATCCCATTAGTCGAGTCAATATTGTTTGTTTCAACTTGTTATTAACAATGAATTTTTTTTAAATGAGCGATCTTGTGAGTGGGCACAACAATTTCATAAACTTTGTCAGGGTATATTAGCTCTGAAACTGATAGTTAATAAAGAAAAAGAAAAGACAATGCTATGAATTCAGATTAAAATGCAGTCCGACTACGTGTCGACTTCAATATGATGCCAAAAACATCATGAAGAGGGGCGACACTACTTGACGGAAGGCCATTAAACGACTAATGAAAAATGGTAGATTCGGTAATCCAATCTTCCACAAAGAAACCTATACAATAGGTATGGTCGTCAGCAATTATTCAACAGAAACAACTACTGCCCCCTACCACCGTTGAATTATATCTGTTTAATACTTGGCAAAGTTTTCTACAAGAACTACTTTGCAACGCATTTTAAATATCAAAGCTGAAATTATTTTTCGATTTAATTGGGGGAACACCACCGTACCGGTTTCATGGTCTTTGCCAATCATCAGCGAAGGCTAGTTCCCCAATTGATTCGAAAAATCATTTCACCTCTGAGACAAACACTGAAGTATGAATTCAGCGCCATTTCTGGGTTACAGATTTAGATGCACTCCGACTTCAATTTGATGCCAAAAACATTATGAAGAGGGGCGACACTACTTGAAGGAAGACCATTAAACGAATTATGAAAAAATTATTCATAATTCATTAATTTGGTTTTGAATAACCACCTGCAACCGTAATAGGATTGAACCCTGCATGTATGCAGGTGGTCATGAGGTGGTATTGATTTTCAGTTTTTTTTGCAATTTTTTATAACATTGGGAATATCCAAGTCGGGCCCTGTATCTGGAAACCCGATACATTTTGAGAACGTGTTGGTGTGTTGTTCCAATAGATTCGGTATATACCTCTCATTTTTCCTAACAAACTCAATATCGCCCGGTAACATCGGGGTTTCGTCCGACCGGTTCTGTCATATCACGAAAAGCCGGTATAATTTCAAAATTCGACAACAGCGTGTCCATCATTTCTCCAAGTACCTCTATGATCTGAACCACCATTTCAACAGAATGGTTTGGGTAAAGCATGCGGAGTTCAAAGAGTTAGTATCGATATGTACTTCGTTTTTTCTTCCGTTTTCTGTCGGTGTTCGTTTCGCCAAGAGCCGAAAACTCTATGATAAAAATCGCCCTACTTTGATGGTCGATGGTCATGCTGATGGCTTGTATTTGCCTTAAGATGGGGAATGATTCAACACTTAAGACACATAAGACATCACTGGTGTCTCGTCTACACCGTACGAGTGTTGTAGGTGGTACTACAACACTCGTAGCGCCACATTATGCCTTTGAACATAGAACAATTCTAGTGTCTGGGACCTCTATACCGTTCACACGACTACGGTAGACCAAGATGTTGAAGTAAAACTAGGAAAGATATGACTGGGTAATGGGCACCGTTTGATGTGTAGTGCAAACCATAAAAATAGTGAGCGAAAGCAGACACAAATGTGCACTGGATGAAATAATCGAACAATAACTGAATAACTGAAACACTAATTTCAATTGCAAGCTGGTTAAAAATATCTCATTTCCGTGATCAATTTTATGAGGGATTAAAAAATCCATTTCAACAGGAATAGGCCATTTTAACCCAAAATTCACCAATAGGTGTTGCTGTGATCAAAAGAATATTTTTTTAGCCATAAGTTTCAAAAGTTCAACCAGAAAATAGGCAAAAGTGTCTGTTATAGTTTCAGAAATACTCTGTATATGATATAAGTAAGCTGGATTATTGTGACGTTCAAAAAAAGTAGTTGTCGATTTTGTTGATGTCATTAAATTATTCCAAGAAGGAGATAGACTTTTTCTAAAAAGAACATTATTTCGTTCTTCCTAATATTGGAGTTATTCAAAGAACTGCACTGTAAATTCACAAAACGGAAGTAAATCTGAAATGAATGTAAGGCGAAGTCAGAGAATAAAAGGAAATATTAAGATTTCTGATGAATCTGCAGTTGTCCATACAAACAGTCAGGGCAATAATAATAGGAAGGTATTGTTAAAAATATTACCAGTGTAGTTTCCTGCGGTAAAAGTAAGATAGAAACTTTTGCGCTTTTGGACGACGCTTCCACAATATCTCTTATTGATGAAGGATTTGCCAATTATCTTGAACTTGACGGACCCGTTCAGTTTGTATTTACAATGGACAAACGATGACTTGGTCCATCAGCAAAGTAATTCGAAACTTGTTTCATTCACTATCAGAGGTGGAGATAATAGTTCTACTTTCCAATTACGTCATATACGAACTACAAAATTGTCTCTCCCTTCACAAACAATAGACGTTGACGAAATCAAAAAGCTGTATCCATACGTTCAAGACAAGATTTCTTCGATGAAGAATGCTCAACCTAAAATATTGATTGGACAAGACAATTGGCCTCTATTGGTTAATAGAAAGTTGATTACTGGACCTTAGAATGGACCTGCAGTCAGCAAGACAATATTAGGATGGGTTATTCATAGAAATGTGGATGGATCTACGAGAAATCAACACTTTGTTTGTCATGTCAGCAGCTTAGAAGCGAGAAAAGAAAAAGATGACTTGGACCTTCTTCATGATTTGGTTAAAGAACATTGGAAGACTGAATCAGTTCAAGGATCATCGGAGATGGTATTGTCAGTGGAAGACAGAAGAGCAGAAACATTTTTGTATAAAACAATGAATCGGAATGGTGAAAGATATGAGACAGGATTCTTATGGAAAGAGACAATGTCAAACTTCCGGAAAGTAAAGAAAAAACACATTGAATAGATTGAAATTTGTTGAACAAAAAATGGATAGAAATAAGGCATATGGTGAGATGTATTGTAAGAAATTCCAAGATATGGAGGAAAAAGGATGACAGTTACCAAAATGTAGGATCGAACCAACAATTAGACCATTTGCGAAAACAGGTGTGGACTATTTCGGACCTCTGGAGGTAACAGTGAAAAGGAGTCGTTAAAAAAAAATATGGGGTAATTTTCACATGTATGGTGACTAGAGCGGTATATTTTGAAATTGCACACGATTTGAATACAAATTCATTCATAAACGTTCTTCGTCAATTTGGTTGTCGTAGAGGTTTTCCAGACGAACTGTACAGCGATAACGGAAAAAATTTCAAGGGAGCTGATAAAGAGCTCATACATCATTTGCAGAGTCTTGATCAAAATGAATTCATGCGATTTTGTTCCATGAAAAATATAAAATGATATTCCAACCCACCGCTCGCCCTTCATATGGGTGGCTGTTGGGAGAGACTCATTCAAAGCGTCAAAAAGATTCTCAAAGAAATTTCAAAATATAGATTTCCACAAGAACACATTCTGAGAACTTTTCTCATTGAATGTGAAAGCATTTTAAATTCCCGGCCTTTGACTCATGTTTCACTAGATTCTAATGATGCAGAACCATTGACTCCAAATCACTTCCTCATTGGATCACCGACCTCTGCACTCTCCTGTACCGAAACTTCCGATCGAGACTTGATCTTGCTAACCAGTTGGCGAGCAGCACAAATAATGGCAGATATGTTCTGGCGAAGATGGACCCAAGAATATTTACCAAGTCTCATTAGAAGATCCAAGTGGCATGAAGATATGAAAAAAATCAGCGTTGGCGATGTGGTAATAATGGTAGACCCCAATGGACCGAGAAATATTTGACAAAAGTCTACTGTAGCAAATATTTATCCTGCAAAAGATGGAAAAATCAGAATTGTCGACATAAAGACCAGTAACGGTTAAATTTTTCGAAGACCAGTTTCTAGACTTATTATTTTAGATGAGAGAAATAGTTCGTGATTATCATTTGAGGAATGAAATTACTAGGGGGAAAATATGTTATAGTTCCAAAAATACTCTGTATATGATATAAGTAAGCTGGATTATTGTGACGTTCAAAAAAAAAGTTGTTGATTTTGTTGATGTCATTAAATTATTAAAAGAAGCAGACAGACTTTTTCTAAAAGGAACATTATTTCGTTCTTCGACCCGGATTAACGCATATACTTACAGGTAAACGATAATAGTGTCCACATTACCAAAAAAGGGAGTGAAGAGAAAGAACGAGCACGACAACATGTTCAGTCAATCTCGATGAGAACGGTAGCACGATTGATTATATGTCAGATATCAGAAGGAATTCCTTCTATGACAGTTTTTCTTTTATGCGCTGTTTCCGAGAAATAAGCAACTTTCTGAGTGAGCTATCATGGACAATATATGTTGTTATTTTTCTAGAGCATCAGTTCACCTATTTTTTGTAGAAGCTGAGTTCCATAGATGGGAACAGTATTTAGGGCATGTCGAATCTATGATACAAAGATCATAAACGGTAGACGAGATCTGAAATATCCCCCAAAATAGTTTTCAAGGGGTACTTTTGGAAGTTAACCATAAATGGTTTTCCCAAGGAAACGTATTGCTGATGATGATATGAACATGGAAATGGATGACATGATGGCGAATTGAACAGTTTTTTCACAATCTTCAAGATTATGCGATAGGTCTGTTATAGTTGATATAGGTAGCTAAAAGAAATTGCGTCCAAAGAAACGTGATCTATTTAACTGCAGACATTTGTATTGAACACTCTGAAACTTCAAGCTTCTTTCGATCCCAGCATTACCTACAACATATATTGGTGAATTGGTGAATTTTTGGCTAAAAGTGGCCTATTGTTTTTTTGCTTCAAAGTGCATACTAGTGACCACGAGAACGAAGCCAAGCGCCCTAAAACGACTTTGTGATTCATATCCAGAACATCAAACTGCGTAGCTAGTATAGCTATCTAGTTGAAATCTGTTAAACATAATTTTACAAAACTTGATTGTTCAAGTGGAGTCATATTTGTGAAGTGATTTTGGCTGTTACAGAACATTCTGGGCTGAATGAAATTGTTTGGACTTCCATTGATTGAAAAAAGAAGAAAAAATAAACCATATCTTCATAGTTTCAAGTCGCGACGTTTCGATTTCTAATGATTCCCACCAGGCGGAAATTGAGGCGAATATCTGTCAGACAACAACTACTTTCCCACACGAACATTTTGAATCTGATAAATAGCTTCATTACAATCAGCACTTGCAAATAGTGTTCTCCGTAGTGTCCGTAGGGGGAAGTAGTTGTTTTCTGTCAGGTATTTGCCTCATTTTCCCACATTGTGGAAATGTGTGGAGAGAAGGGTATTTCAGCCGTAGTCGGAATTATTTCTTTTGAATAATTTTGTCGCTTTGAGTTTAATTGCTTTTGAGAAATTGCAATAGTTCTTTCACTTTTATTCAAAACTGTTAAATGTTATGTAATAGCAAAAACATTTCTATATTTGTTCAGTTTTGTTCGACAGAAAATTAATATTTTTTTTATCGTCTGAGAAGATTTTTACATTTCAACAAAAAAAACGAACGGTAAAATAACCAAAACCTAAACGAGCTTGAAGGCATGCAATATTGATAGATTTCAGTAGGTTGAGAATGGAGAAGAATTCATTTTATCACGAACTTTTACCACTTATACATATGGAAGATTTAAAGAAACAGTAGGGTATAAAATCGCATCCAGTAGATTGAATCGGTTTGAAAACATTTTCGCCACAAAATATTGTTAACGCAGGATGGCGAGTTTTGAAATAAAATGTCAGTTTCAAACTATGTTACAGATTCTAAGCCATTGCCCACACATGATACAAATTAATAATTCTTGAGTGAATGATGAATGTGTAGAAGAATATAGGAAAATGAAGAAAGACACATCAATAATAGTCAATAATATAAGGAAATTGTACTACGAAATTTTTTATTCAATTACAATTATTGATTTTTAAATGGAATTTCTTCCACTATGAGTATGGACTAGTACTTTCGTATGGTATGGTAAAAGTTTAATTGAAATTCCGTAAAATTTACATTTACTATGTCCCTGGGACGCCATCTCTGGAACTGATTTACAAAAGCAAGCTGTGAATTAATTTGTTTCGTCTTCAAAAAAATCCAAACGTACAATCTAATCAGTTGGTACAGCAGGGTTTTCAGACACTTTAATAATTATATATTTTTGACATTTTCTTCACTTCACCAAGAAAATAATGTTTCATGGATTTTTTCAATGACAAAGTATATTACTTTCAGTCTTTGAAATATAAGAAATATATTTTTTCTCTATATAATTGGATTTCAGGAATGTGCGACTCTTTCAATCTAGAATTTTGTCAATTTTTAATTTGAGAAAACAAGAATAGAGAACGATAAATCGAAAGGTAGAGTTCAAAATTGTTCTTTCGGTCAACCGAACCATGTTGGATATACCGAGCGATTGCCGGCATGTTGTAACATTTTTATGATCTGAATGTCTTTCGACACCAACGCTGCGGGATACCAATCGTTCAGTTCAGAACGAGAGATTCTCTTTTACTCCAGTTTCCCACGTTTGCTATTCTTCGGCATCAAGGTTGACATTACTCTTCATGACATCCCACTATCGCTCGGCTATTTTGCCTTTCTTGCAATAGGTGACACGTTCTCCATGAAGCACTCACTTTTTTTCATTATTTTTAATCGGCTGTGCTCGAGGTCGGATTTTGCAACAAAAAATGTACACCGTTGGTGCTTGGGAAAGGATAACTGATATCTTCATCTATGAAGTGAAATTATTTCGATATTATTCTTGATGACTAGGAATAATATGAAAAAGTTGATACTTATGATATCCAGCAACTTTTTGAAAGTGAAAGGTCTAATCATATTCTTACCAGTCGTATATGAACAATTGAGAAAATTATGGGAGCTGAACATTTATTATTATTAAAGAAAAAAAAAGACATCAATGTAGTTGTTTCTTTGTTTCTCTGTGAGGTTTATGAAATATCATTACACACAGAGTCTGTCCATAAAGTAACCCACTTCCTTGATTTTATTTTTGTAAAATTGTGGTTCGTAATGCATAACCTACTTTTTGTCTACAATGGCATGGAGGTCGAGTGGTACCTCATTCGAAACGTCTTTCAATTTTCAATAGAAGAGAAAAATTTCAGGCAAAAAAATGCATAAAAAAATGGAGGTAAATACTATTAGAACTCTCATGTGAGGATCCTTAACGAGCTCTAATAGAATAAAAAATAATATTTCATTTTACTACAGCTCATTAACCGACATGTATTCGGAATAATCCTCTCATATTAGTTCTAATATGTACCGCCAGTTTTATATAAGCCTCTGATACTTTCTCGGGGCATTATGGTAGCTTCGGATTCTGGTGATGTCCCTGATCAGAGGGCTTCCAAGGATGTGATGTCTATATAATTTATCTGCGATCATTTTTACATACTCTGTGATCGTTTCGTCATTGGCCAGCTCATACAATGCTGCTAGCTGAATGTACCTGTCACTATCCGTGACGATACAAAGTACTTTATTCTGCTGGTACAATTGATTCTAACATTGAAAGCCCTACCAACGAAGTAGGAGTCTAGCCCTACAGATCAGTTTCATACATTGATTTTTACAACAAAAATACCTGTAGTAACGCCTTTTTAGATGATAAAAACTGTTTAAGATGTCCTCTATCCACAAGAATCAGTCTGACAATTTTATTAATTAACTCCTGACAGACGTTTGTATAAATTGTCATGTAACAGTAACAGTCTTTAGAAATATTTTCTCTCAATATTTTTCGAAACAAATATACTTGTCAACACATTTTTGAATGATTTCATTAAAAATGATTCACATTTTTAATTAGTAATTTTATTTTATTAACGAAACCTCGTAGCTCAAACACTGTTGAGTCTGAAAAAGAGAAAATATTTTTACGCTGACGCAGACCAGTTTTCACGGATAGAGATTTCGAAATTTTTTTAATTAAAAAAGTGTTACACCAGGTATTTCCGTTGTGAAAATAAATGTATAAAAAGTAATCTGCGATTCCTTGGGGAGCAATAATAATCTTATTTCAGATTTCAAATAATATCAATGGTTGTTTTTGCGATATTCTCCAAAAAGTAAAATAGTGAATTTCACTGTTTAAACAAGTCCAGATATTTATTTCTCACCGACGTTTTTCCTTAAAAAATTCTCCGAAAAAACATCATCAATATTTGGTCAAACAATTTCCGTTAGTGTAGTCTAAAAAAGGTAAAAACCGAGATATTAGAACTCAAAGATACATCAACTCCACACATCTCTTGAAAATTTGCAAGTAGACGTGAACGCCTATGCATTCCAGAGTTTTTCTATGAATATGGAAGAACTGTTCAAAAGCCAATTTTTATGGAACATAAGTGTTTGTTTCTGATGTTTCTGACAAATAGAAAACAGACAAATAATTCTGAATGTACTGAAATGAATTGATTTTTTCAAAGTGATCCATGAATTAACACAATAACAAATTGTCGAATCTATTGACAGGTACATAAATAATCATTTGATTTTGTGAGGTGAATTTTTCTAATGACGAAAAAGTTGATATGCTTTTTGTATACGAAAAATGTTTGAGAAATGCTATGTATGGAGAATTGTACCCTGAGAGACCATTCGAAAGATATTTTCAACGCATTGAGAGGAGTTTACGGAATCATGGTTCATTTGAAAAATCCAGTAAGTAACAGAGGTGGCGCTACTGAAATTGGCATTTTGGGTAAGTTCAGAAGACATTCTCGATAGTAATGAAGTGACATTTATTCGATTCAGGATTTGTGGAATACCAACAAATTGAGAACAAAGAAGTATCATTGATAATGCTATATCGACTACGTCGATTCAAAAATTTTTAAGAAGAAATAAATTCAAACCATACAAAGTCAGAAAAATCCTACATTTGCATTTGAGAGATCATGATAAGAGAAAAATATTTTGTAGATGGCTACTCAGACATAATCGTCGGAATAATAAAATCTGTAATAAAATTTAATGGTGTGATGAGAGTAGATTCATAAATAACGGATTGTTCAACAGAAATATTCATTATCACTGGAGACAAGAACATTTCTTTCTACATAGAGCTACAAATTTTGAAGAGAGAGAATTAATGTTGGGCTTGGTGTTCTAGGTGAGTTGTTGGAAGATTTGCCTTCGCAGAAATATTTTCAGAGATTTTCTCAATACGACTATGCAAGGACGATGGATAGAAATCAATGGTTCTATCAAATGGCTACCACGTTCACCTGACCTGACTCTTTTGGACTTTTCATTGTGGGGTTTCATTATAGACAAGGTATTCGGATCAACTTTTGGCAGTATTGACGAATTGAAAGAAACGGTAAGGAGGGCTTGCATGGCTATAACTCCACAAATGCTGGAAAATTGCCATAAACTTACTAGAGCAAGAGCGAATATGTGTTTAGGAAATGATAGACGGCAATGCGAATATTTAATGAGATATCGTGAACGACGTTGATTGGTTAGGAGTATTTTGATATTTCCTTCTGTTTGTTACTTGGTATATTACATTTGCTTATTAGAGTTTATGTATATCTTTGAGTTCTAGACCCAAAAAATATTGGTATATACGTTTCTGAGGTGGCCCTGACTGGGAATTCTTTGACTATACAGTGATCATGGAAAAAACTTCGAGAAACACATGTATTGTAATACATAGCTGAATTTATTATGGAAGTAGCTACAAAAAACGATGAAAAACCTAGAGTCTGTATTTAAAAAATAAAGTTGATGATGGAATCTAATGAACGAAACGTCGAATTGAAAATTTATTAATATCAGATTATAACAAATATGAAACATTATTGAAAGTTCCCCTGACATTTCCTTATATCATTCGAAATGGAGGCGGTAGCGCCAAAAAACGAAAATCGACTATTTTAGTTCTTGGGGAATATCTCATAAACAACCATGGATATTTAAGCCGTGAAAAGAGATTATTATTGTTCCGCAGAATAGGAAACTTCTGTCCAATTTAACCGACCTTGTAGGTCTCTTCGTTTCAGAAATGTATTATAGTCTGTCGGTTTAAAAAATAATTTACATCTTCCACCCTTTTACTTTTTGTATATTGGATGTTATATGAGGTACGAATGTTTGTCATGGTAGCTTGTACTATAAATAGGAAGTAAGTCGTCGAACAGAGAAATAGAAAAAGCAGAGAAGGCCGTCGACTTGAAGATGACACTCACTAGGCGCGGTCGCGCATTGCTATGGAAATAGCTTGAATAAACAACTAAACAAGTCAAACTAACCTACGCAATTTTCAAGTTACATCATCTCAGCTGAAAACGAGTGAACACACAGAATAAACGTAATTCATATACAACTTGTTATTGCAAGAGCTAGGGCAGTATTTTTTTCATCAAGTCTTCAAATAATTTACCTTGACAAAATTGAATAACTCATAGGTCGTAGCATGAAATCACTTCGATTTGATCCGGCAGAGTGTTACAAAATGAATGATCAAGCGCAATGCAGATATTTCATAGAATGTGTCACTTTTTCCACTTGTAACATTTTTATCGGTTTCGGACTTCGTGGCAAATCAAACATTTTTGATCCGCTGCTGATATTCAAAACCTTCTGTAACGATTTCGAGACTGGTCCTGATCGCCTAATTAATTATGCACCCTCGACTTGTAAGTAAACAAAATCTCCGCTAGCAAACAGTATGAGTCATCGCGTAAAAGGAACACGACAGACATCTCAGGAATCACCATATAGACTCGATAGATCGAGAACTATAAATAGAATCTGTTTGTGGGTATATAAGTCGCTCGACAGTGGGCGGAACAGTGTCACAGAGAGTCGCAGATATAGTTCGAGAGTCAGCACACAAACAGCGATAGTGACTGTGATATAAATTAAGTTATTGTTTAAGACGAGTTTCAAATAAATTAGCAAAATTAGTTGTTGAGTGTATTTTTACTATACTTCAATTGACGAACAGAGCTTGCTCCAGTTCGTAACACTTTGCAGGTAGAATTCTTCTGAATATACTATATGACAAAAGATTCCTTTGGTTGATGCAGACATATAATAGGAACATAAATGGAGATAATCAGGTGATTATTTTAATAGCGTGTCAATTTCAAGCAATTTCGAAAGATACAGCGTTATTGTTGGTGACAAATTACATTACATTAAACATACCTATTCCTTCATTATGAGGTTCATTCGATTATATGTAATTAAAACTGCTAAAGGTGTAATCAGAAGATCATTTGCCAAATTGTGCCCACTTCTGCCAAGCGATAGCGTGAACAATACTTCAAGTTTACTGGGAAACGTCAAGTTTTCCAAAGGGGGGACATGTTGAGAAATATCGTCTTTGTTTCCACTGCCGTAGGATTCATCAGGTGCAGGAACTCCAAATTAATGCCTGTCTGGAACTTCGGCCGTGATTGGCTGGGTGATTGTTGCCTCGAAGACAGAGTCCTGTGGCAGTGGAAACAAAGACGATATTTCTCAACATGTCCCCCCTTTGGGAAACTTGACGTTTCCCAGTAAACTTGAAGTATTGTTCACGTTATCGCTTGGCAGAAGTGGGCACAATTTGGCAAATGATCTTCTGATTACACCTTTAGCAGTTTTAATTTCTGCTACCCTTGCTTGGCCATCAGATCCTTTGAACACTTTCACGATACGCCCAAGTCGCCATTGCATCGGAGGCAGATTGTCTTCCCGAATAATCACTAATGAACCATGAATTAATTCGTTATACGATTTTGTCCACTTAGCACGTGTTTGTAACTCACTAATGAATTCTTTAGACCATCTTGTCCAAAAGTCTCTTTGTAACTTTTGTAAATACTGAAAGCGAGATAAGCGATTGTCTTTGATATCAGTATAATCTTTATCCGCAACACTCGTGAGCCGCCGTCCGATTAAAAAATGTCCTGGGGTGAGCACGTCCATATCATTTGGGTCACTTGATAGAGGAGTAAGGGGGCAGGAATTAAGGATTGCCTCTACCTGGTGGAGAATCGTTGCAAACTCTTCGAAAGTTAAATGGGCGTTTTTCAAGACACGTTTAACATGAAATTTGGCGCTTTTTACTGCAGCCTCCCACAAGCCACCGAAATGGGGAGATTGCACAGGTATAAAATGCCATTCGATTCCCTCATTAGCTAGTTTAGTTTGAATTTGAACGCTGGCCCTACTCAAACATTCGATAAAGGAGTCAAGTTCTTTTTTGGCCCCTACAAATGTGGTACCATTGTCCGAAACTATTTTGGACGGTTTACCTCTCCGGGACACAAATCGTCTTAATGCAGCGATAAAGGCTTCAGACGTGAGATCGCTTACCAATTCTATATGAATAGCTTTGGTTGTGAAACACACAAAAATTGCTACATAACACTTATTAGTTTTAGCACCTCTTCCTTTTTTATTCACAATAACGAATGGACCGGCATAATCTACACCCGTTACGTTAAAAGGAAGACTTTGGTGAACTCTGTCTTTGGGTAGCGGTCCCATTATTGGTTGGACTGAGGATGGTTTGAATCTTTGACAAGTGACACATTCACGAATTATTCGTTTTGCCAATACTTTCCCCCGAGTTATCCAAAAACGTTCACGTACTGAAGCAAGAAGATGTTGAGGACCTGCATGAAAAAGAACTATATGTTCTTGAGACACAATTAATTTTGCCAGATAATGATGTCCACTTAATAGCATAGGATGACATTTCTCGTAATTGTAATCGGAGTTTTGCAGCCTACCTCCTACCCGGAGGACACCCTGGAAATCAAGGAACGGATTAAGACGTTGAATGCTGGAAGACTGGATATCTGCTCTTTGGTTAAGCTTGGTAATTTCTTCTTTGAATGTCTCTGCCTTAGCCATTTTCACTAATATATCCTCACCCTGATTGAGCTCTGGGACACTTAAAATGCCTGTCAAGCGAGGTTTCGAATTCACACAGTTATTCACAAATCGTTTCATGTACGCTACCACTCGCTTCAAACTCTGAATGTTACTGAACCTTTCAAAGGGAAATTTGTTGACAACACTTGAAACCAAACCACACGTTTTCTTCTTTAAATCAGGTAGTTCCTCCAGTGCATATATTTTGCTCTTGGGCCATTCAGATTGATGGTATGACAACCATTCCGGCCCATTCACCACAATTTACTTGGAGAAACACCTCGAGAAATCAGATCAGCTGGGTTGGAAGTTGTACTAACATGACACCAATCGTCCACATTCGTAAAGCTTTGAATACTTGAAACTCTGTTAGCTACAAATGGCTGGAGTTTATGAGATGATTGTTTGATCCAACATAAAACGACTGATGAATCAGACCATAAGAATTTCTCAGAGATTTCGCAACTCAATGCTGACTGAACTCTCTCCATGAGTTGTGCAAGTAAAACTGCTCCACACAACTCCAACCTATTGACGGTATGCGATTTTAACGGAGCAACTTTACTCTTAGCACACATAAGACTGACCTTCACATTACCTATTCCATCTATACTCCTAACGTAAATTGCACAACCATACGCAACACTTGAACTATCACAGAATCCATGCAACTGTATATCTACTGGATTATGACATATACTATGTCTTGGAATTTCTAACTGATTTATAATTGTAAGCTCGTCTCGAAATTTCATCCATCTTGTAGCAAGATCGAAAGGAACTGACTCGTCCCAACTCAATTAAAGTGTCCACAAAGTCTGGAGAATGAGTTTGGCCACAATTATACATGGTCCAAGAAGACCTAATGGGTCGTATATTTGAGATATTTCTGATAATATTAACCTTTTATTAATCGTTCGACCTGTGGCAACCTTAACTGAGTATGATAGAACATCACTTTGACTACACCAAAAAAGGCCTAGAAGTTTCGTATTCGTTTGATCACCTAAGTGAAATTTACCACAAAGCATATTTCCACTGGGAATTTTATTCAACACTTCTTGACTATTTGAACACCATTTTCTGAGAACGAATGAACCTGTTCTGAGCACTGACGATACATCAGAAGCTAGTCGAATAGCCTCCTCAACAGACTGAGCCCCTGAAATGAAATCATCGACATAGAAATCTCTAGTAATCACCTTGGATGCTTCTGGAAATGAGTAACGATTATCGTACGCTAACTGATTTAAACAACGAATTGCTAGGAATGGGGCCATATGTTACAGTAGTAAGCTGATATACCTTGATATCTTCCTCTGGATTTGACCTCCAATAAATACACTGAAGAGGCCAATATTTTTTATCAACTTTCACCATTCTGTACATTTTTTCTACGTCGGCACATATCACAACTGGATATTGCCTAAACCGTAAGGTAATGTTTATCAATTCATCCTGAATGGTTGCCCCAACTAATAAAATGTCGTTTAACGAAACACCATTGTCTGAAGCACATGACGCATCAAATACAACGCGAAGTTTCGTTGTGATATTACCCTCCTTAAGTACCCCATGATGTGGCAAAAAGTAATACTTTTCGTTTGGAGACAAATTCTCAACAAGAGACATATGACCCAAATCACGATATTCGCTCATAAAGTCGACATATAACTGTTTGAGAGTAATATTATTCTGAAGTTTCCTTTCCAGATTGACGAAACGTCTCATTGCAATTTTACTAGTATCACCTAACACTTCAGGAGATTGTCTTAGCGGTAGATTAACTATAAACGCACCCTTTTCGTCACGCCGAGTTGTTTTCTCAAAAAATGTTTCACAAGTTTCCTCGTCCTTCGACAGTACTGAATGGGGTTTTGAAGTTTCCTCCAACACCCAAAAATTCTCTAACTGTTTCTGGATATCTATTGTTGAGAAGGAACATGAGGTTTTATTGACATTACCATAGCCTCCAACACAACCTGATACTATCCAGCCAAATACTGTTTTCTGCAGAATGGGTTTATTATTTCCCAAATGTATCTGTCCTACACATAATAACTCGTAAAACACCTCTGCACCAAGAATAAGATCTATATTGCTAGGAGTACAAAAATCTTTATCAGCAAGTAAGATATTTTGCGGAATGTCTATCAGCTCTCTATTCACAGGAAGGGATGGCACTCGATCAGAAATATTTGGCAAAACGAGACATGTGACATGTGTTTGGAAATTGTTATATATTGACCTAAGCCGAACATTACACTTGAACTTTACCTCTGAGGTTACCTGAGTAATTCCTACCACTGACATATTTATTGTTTTCCGTAGCAAACCCAATTTTTCACAAGTTTTTTCGCTAATGAAATTACTTTGGCTACCCGAATCAAGTAAGACTCTGATTTGATATGAGTTTCCCAAATCATCATAAGCAATGACAACTGCAGTAGATAACAACACTTCTTGACCCTGCAAAAAATAACAACTGGTAGGGGTTCCAGGGTTTATTTCTCCACCTGAGTTCGTTGTATGCTCACGATGCTCATCTTCAATTGTGATTGTTTTAGAACCACCCTGTATGTTACTCGGACTGCTGCTAGAATTTCCATATTCACCGCGATCATAGTGTAATAGTGTATGATGCCTCATACCGCATTTTCTACATGGTCTCGAATTACAAAATTTACTGATGTGGTTTGCTTTCATACAGTTTAGACATAACTTGGAATATTTGCAATGTTCCACTCGTTTATTCACAGCTAGTTTCAAAAATTCCGGGCAATTCATCAATAAATGTTCATTTTTACAAAATGAGCATTTGGAATTGAAAACAGCAAAGGTTTTGTGAAGCATTTTATTTTTGTTGAATGCAGTTTTTTGGTTGGCTTTCGAACTACTCGGTTTTTCTTTGAATGTATCTCTATTTTCCAATTTCTCTAACATGTCTGCACGCGATTTTAAAAATAATTTGAAATTTTCCAGAGTTGGGAAAATATTGCCCTTATTATTTTCTTCCCACGCTTGTTCCGTTTTTTTATCTAATTTATCACACATTAAGAAAATAACTAAAACATCCCAACCATCAGTCGGCAAACCTAGCTCTTTCAAAGAATTTAAATGTTTCAATATTTCATTGTTCAAGTTTCGCAATCCAGCTGCAGAAGGTGGTGACACTGATTCGATATTCAAAAGTTGTTTCAAATGGTTATATACCAGCAGGTTTTTATTTTCGAAAGTTTCTATTAGTAAACTCCAAGCAATTTTATAGTATTTTGCCTGAAAACTAATAGATTCGATAGTTTGCTTAGCTTTACCCTCTAAATTTAATCGTAAGTAGTGAAACTTTTGAGTATCGTCCAGGTCTTCTCGCGAATCAATCAAAGACAGAAATGTGTCACGGAATTCTGGCCAACTTTCATAAGAGCCTTTAAATACCGGTAATTTTATCGGTGGCAATTCAATACGTTTCTTTTTAATGACTGGTAAACTTGAATCTTGTTTTAATGACTTCACACTGTTTTGTTTTTTCGAAGTATGGGATGAACCAGAATTTGAATCTGACTCAGAACCTAAATTTTCAATTTCTAATTGTCGATGTTGAGCTAATATACCCTTTGTAATAGAAATTAAACTGTCATACTTATTTTCGAAGTCTTCCCTTTCTGAAAATTGTTCATCTGTACACTGATTATGAATTTCTATTTCGTCTTGAACTAATTCAAACTGACTAACAAAATTTTCAACACGTTCTATTTTATTTTCAAGTTCAATTAAACCCTCTCGTTCTAAACTTTTTTCTTTTTCAACTTTGTCTTTTAGGTTGAGAATGTATTTTTCGAAAGCTGTTAAACGCCTCTTGAATGATCCCCTTTTTTTCACCAAATCGCCAAAGTTTGGTTCGTCACTCATTTTGAATTTAAAATGTACCAAACTGAAAATTCAAAATCCACCAAATAGTGCACAAGGTTTGAAGGGAAGGAATTGGAAAATGTTAGGAAATAAAAGGAACGGACTTACAGTAGGTTTCACTCAATGTTTATGTTCGGAACACTATTTCCAAGTCCATAAGGTCGTATATAGCTTGATCGCTGCTGTTTTCCAATTTTCCCCTGTATCTCGAAATGTCCTCAAATACACCTCAATATAGACTTGCTGTACTCACAAAAGTTCACGTGTTCGCTTCCACAGTAGAATTCTCAGTTCAGCTTGGACAATTTCAACAAATATTTCGCAGTATCGCAAACACCTATCTGATAACTGCGAGTCACTTTTACAAACACGACGCCACACTCATCCGGCTCGAAGGACCAAATTATGTTGTTGATTAATACACTTCTTGTATACTGATCTCTTTAATGAATCAGGTCACAAACATTAACATTTCACGTAAATGCTCAAAAACATTGAGAAAACTCTTAAATATTGACTTGTTGCTTTGGCAGTTTATAAACCCACGCGCAAGCGTTTCTCAGCTTGCTTGATTTAACAACAATGCCTGTCTGGAACTTCGGCCGTGATTGGCTGGGTGATTGTTGCCTCGAAGACAGAGTCGGCCCGGCTCCTGTGGCAGTGGAAACAAAGACGATATTTCTCAACAATGTACAATATTAAAATTGTGTAAATCTTAGGTAGCACAGTGATGTCGAAATAACATTCCAATTTTGATGACAAAAGTGACCGAAATGACGACTTTAAGACCCTGTATAGTGAAATTCTATCTTTGATTGGGATTTACATTATGTACAGTACTTCTCACAGCGCAAGGAACATAAATAGAATTAGGGCAATTGATAATCCGACCATGAGACCATGGTGGCAAATAACGTTGACACATTCATTTAGGTAATTGCTGAGAAGTGTGTGGATTTTGAGCAGAAAGAGTTGTATTCTTTGGGATGGTTAGTCATAATTTGACAATATCGTAGCAGCGTTTCATCGGCAATAGGTGATGGGTTTTTTTGTTGAACGGTAAAACAGTCAACTCAACTATTTGTGGATTTCATACCCACTTATAGATATTCATTGGGAGAGGGCTGGGCAACAGTTAATTGGTCTAATTCTCTTCTATGTTCCCTTCATCGTGAGAAATTTTGATTTAATTTTCGATGTAGATGTAGAACCAAATGAAGGATAATATCCAATGTTTGATTACAATAAGCACTTGCAGTAGTATCCTCCTTGAGGAACTTTCCACGAAGTATTCTCGAGGAAGGCAGACCATCCAAATCAATGTGAATGTGATCAAAACTTGTGCCTTTGCACTAATACTAGTAAATAGTAATGAATGAAAATTGTCAAAAATGGTCTACGAAATGTTGAAGTTAAGATCATTTATAACTTCAACATATAATTCTTTAAATTTTATAATATAGAGTTGAATTATCTGTGCTTCCAAGTATAGCAATTTGTTTTAATTTGAGCGAAAGTTTAAATTTTTTTGAGAAAGTTATTAATTCGGCAATAAATCATTAATCATCAAATATCCAGGATAGGGCGTCTGCTCCAATTTTTTAAACCTTCAATATAACGAATGTATATAGTGAATTCTGATATATTCCATAGGTCTTTTACTAGAATTATGGTTTTGATAATTTGTGGAAAACATAGTTAAAGGTTTATGATACGTAAAAACAAATAGTTCTGACCTTCAACAAAATCACGAAAATGCTCTATTGCAAGGAAAATTGCTGAACGTTCTTTACCGAAACTAGGCTATATCTCGTCTCAGTTTTAAACCATTCTCGAAATATATGAAAATATTTGGTTTACAAAAAAAATTAATAGCATCAAATGGTGTGAACACAGGTTCTATACCAGCGGAATAGATTTTTGATTCTAAAAAATTCAATTTCTCAGTCCAATTTCAATATATAAAACAATTCCGTATTCTGAAAAAATCTAATGACGTTATCAATAAACCTCTGAAGTGATTGTGCTGCAATTCTCATTCAATCCATAATTCACTCAGGTAAATTGAAATAAACCAAAAGAGTCATAACACGAACTGATTTACAAAATTAGGAAATGAGCATGAAATTATTGTTTATGTGAAACAGGAATGGCTGCTTTGTTCAGAGGTATACAATCACCAACAAGTCTCCAGTCACCTCCTTTCTTTGGTACAACATGTAGTGGCGACGACTAACTGTTGGAAGATGTTCGAATAATTTTAAGTTCTAACATGTGATCGAATTCTTCTTCTACAATTTTCGATTTCTCATATTCAACGTCAAAATTGAATGAAGTCACTGTGGTTAACGAAGTGAATTTCTTGAAAATGTTATGGAATTTGATATTTGAATCACTTTGTTGATATGAAAGTTGATATAATGGAATATTTGACTTGTACAACTAACTCCTGAATATTAATTTAAATTTTAAATTTATTTTATATTAAAATCTGATCAATCCAGTTATGAATTTGTGTTTGATTTAAATTTATTTACATACATTCACCTAAGAATAATTATTATGTAGAACACTAGTACTTTAAATCATAAAAAAAATACCTATTACGTATATAGGGACTTCCTCTAATTATATTTGGTTAATGCAATACACAAATCAATAATCTTTCTTCAATTAGTTGTTGGCTTTTGTTCTTTGTTTGGTTAAGTTTGGGACTTGTACTGATACTATAGTTTAAGAATAGTTGAGCATAACTTTAAACGTGTTTAGTCAAGCTGTATTAATTGTAATCGCTCATTGGTATTGTATATACTATAGATTACAAATGAATAAATAAATAAATAAAACATGTCAAATTATATTATATTATAAAACGGAATAGTTTCTGAATTGTGAACAGGTAATGCGAAATGTTATAGGAAATCAATAAGGATAAATAATAGGATATTTCACATCAGCCATGATAAAAATCCACGTATAAAGATGTTTCAGTCGTGTGCCATAGGTTTTAATCTTACTATATTAAATGGCTGTTTGAAGTGTGGAAGTTGCTGAAAGAGCATCAATTTGATAACAAAACTTCAAAATTCATCATTTTCCCAAATATTTTTTTTCGACAAAAATTTATTCTTTCATTTCGTTTTGTTTTGTCATCTTCTACTTACCACCTCTGTTATCCTTCCAATTTTAGAAAAATCTTATATATTTTACTCCTCATCGAAGTATGTGATAAGAGTGCTTTAAGTTCCTGAAGATGGCGTTGTGCTATCACGATAGTGTTTATCATAGAAATTATCGACGTCTGAAGTACCTCCATCTCATTCAGAGAAACATAATTCTCATTCATTCTTGTCATGACTTAACCTGCTGTGATGATTGGTAGGAACCATGTTGAGTCCCACCTTGAGTTGGACTATTTCATGCTGTTCAAAGGGAGTACTTGTAGTAGTATTTTCTATATGACCTCTGCCAATAATCTGATGAATCCATTTCAGAGGTCGTAGGAGAAATAGCTGTTTTCTGTCGGATTCTTACTAATAAATTGCATGGGTACTGTGTACGTTGTAGCGGAAGGCTGGAATTGAATATATTTTTCATTGAGTTTATGTAGGGTTTCATATTCAATTCCTTTCTTATTTATAAATAACTGTTGAAGTGTCTGTATATTATGGAAAAACGGTACAATTTTCATATATTTCAACAACTCTGGTTATGAAATTGAATATTTCAGTCATGTATTTAAATTTTTGAATTAATAAAATTCTATGGTACATGGCATTTTTTCAATTTCTATCCCAAAATATGTCGAACCCTATAAAAGCAGCCATAGTAGTCACATACGATCACATCTGCACAACATAGTAGGGAAATAAGCAAAAGCAATGATTTGAAGTGAAGTGATATGTTTTGCCCAAATATAATAAAATTTCGAACGAAACTATATCAACCGATAAATCAGTCTAATTGTCCCGTACTATCAATTCAGTAAACGATTTCTAAGAAAGCCAAACGATGTAGTACACTTGCTAGAAGTCACAGACTCATCTTCAATCGCGACCTTGGACGTTCGCCGCTTAAGTCTTTGTGACTCGGGTGGCGTGCGCAACTCATATTCATTATCTTTACCGGATTCGAGTTTCGTAATTGCCTAGACGAGGGTGTGTACGTGGACTGCTTCATAATTCTCGATACGGATGCGGTTACCAAACAAGAATTGCACTGACAGTTTCATTTTGATGGTTGATGCTTATCCAATGATCCCGCACTTATCGAAAAACAATAAGTTGATCCACGTTTCAAGATAAACTAAGATTCAAACTGTGATATTTTGGTAGTTTTACCCAACACCCGACAGTATGGTTTCCATTCTATATAACTGAATTTTTGATAAAACGCATGTAGTGAAGGATTTGGACAAAGCCCTAGACGTTGACGTTAACCAAGAAGTAACAAATTCATGAAAGAAATGATTTCGACAATGTCGAAATATTTTAATCTCCTAATATCATGAGGCAGAAAACAGAGACGAAGTTTATAATTCAATTTTGAAAACCAAGGTTGTTGCCTCTCATCAACGCCAGGGTAGGTGAGATAATATTGGACTCTATCATGTCTAAACACACACCTGTTTACATTCAAAGCAATCTATTTTAATTTAAACATGTAGTATTTTGTTTTCCCGAATATGCGTTACTGAATCGAGCATCTGTGTTTTGACTTTCTGCCTTCGATCTCTCTATGATCAATGTCTATGATCGATCATACATTACAACTGTGTATGTGCTCTTTTATTTTCAGTCTATTACTGTGCTTACTGAGACATCATTTCGAGGTATTTTCATTCATGGGTCGTTTAAAAGGTATTGACATCTTTGGCTCGAATGTAATTTGGGCTTTAAAAAAACATTGGTTCACGTACATTGAGAGATCATTAGACACCAACATTATTTACTTTAACTTTCATGTTGTGATCTGGTGTGATCGACGAACATAATTTATTTTAGCAATTTTTAATTGGAAGTTTTGCTATACTTCCATTTCAAATCAACAGCATTAGTCTTACGTTTGATGGAGTAGAAACAGAGGTTCATTGATTTTAGCTGTCTACGTGTCAATATCCAGTGACGGTGATTTCCTACACATACGAAAAGTAATTATTTTTACACGAAAAAAATACATAAAAAATAAAAACTCAATATCTAAATATATATTCTATATTGTAATCTGCTCTATTCAGCCTTTCTGAATCCATTAAGTGCCTACAATGGGGGAATATGTAAAACCAGCTTAAACATTTTTTTGTACAACTGTCATTAAAAACTGACGTTTTCACATTATGTGTCAAAATCAAATTTAACACTAATCTTAACAATTGGTACTTTTTACACTAGTGACCACTGGTGAAGGATACTCGCATTAATATAAAACTCTCTGAAATAATCACTTATACGGGCCGTGGTGACGTGCGAGTTAAGTGCTTGCTCCATAATTAAATCATCCGTAGGAGGATGAGTTCGAATCTCAGCACGGCCACACGTTTGAAAAGGTAATGGCTGCGTCTTCCTTATCTCTAGTCTCTGACTTCTGAGGGTTGCTCGTAGGGCTGCAGCTGGTTGACGGATATAACAATTTTAACAATAACAATCAGATTTGATAACCAATTAATCAATCAATCTTCGAAAGCAATTGGATATCGGTAAACTGCCGCGGATCTGATAATTTTATAAATTGCAATAGTGGAAGACACCTTCCCAAAAGTATTTATTCCAACTGGTTGAACAGTGCATTTGTTGTTAGAGTAATTAGAAAAAACCGACGGTGAGTGACAGAAGTTAGGAGTAATACAGCATATTCACGGTAATGATCCACGTAGTCGAGGCAAAAAAAAATCCTTTGATGTTGGTTTTGGTATCCGAAATATGATTTAGTAATGGCTGTATTGTTTCTTCAATGTCATCTACGCCCAATTTGCAGATTTCTTCACAACGGCACGCTCCAAATATAGTTGCCACTTCAATCATAAGATCGATATCAGAAGTTTCAATTTTTTTCGTACTGTATCGATACGTTTTCGTTTCAAAAACGCGATCAATATACCGGGTGACCACGAGGTGAGGTACGCCCCCCAATTTTTCTATAGTTTTAAAGATACATGTTTCAAATTTGGTACTTCGATATATTACTAAAATACGCATATTTTGACTCCATTATCAAAAATTCACCACTTCCGGGTTAACCCAAACAATTTTTTTCGAAAGAGAAATTGTTTAATTGTTCCCACTTAGAGTATTTTTGTTGTTTCTGGTGGGAATCCTGTGTCGTGTATTCAATAGTAGTCATGAATTGTTACTTTCCGGCTCAAAGAACATACATCCTTGGAGTTTATTTGTCAACATCATATATTAGATTCACTTACATAAATGAACATTTCAAATAATCATCAATAACCAATGAACAATTTTATGCTTCCAAAAGATTCGACGGTATTTTCAGAATATTCGGATAGTGTTTTTCTGAATTCTAGGTCTGAAACAGTAATTTCAATTCTCTGAATATATACCTAGCCAAAATTATTGTCATGCGCATCACACACACTGTAATATATTAATGAAATCTGATGAATTTATTACAAAAAATTTGTAAATCCATCATGTCTAAGTGTTTCTACATGGACAATCGACGCTAGACTTATTTGAATAAAAATCGAATCACTTCTAATTTATAATCTCACAAAACATGTTCAAGGTCTCTGCAGTAATTTATCAACCATAGCCCCAACATGTCATTTCCTTGTTATTGGATATTATTTTGACATTCTGGAATCACGTAGAAAACACAGGATTTTCTTAAATTTGGATATATATATATATATATATATATATATATATATATATATATATATATATATATATATATATATATATATATATATATATATATATATATATATATATATATATATAGAGAGAGAGAGAGAGGTAGTCTCTTGACTGGACTAGTTGAAAAAAACCAATTTATCTAAGAATATTCTCAGTGAAAATATCCCTTGGGGTTGCAGTCAGAAAAAGTGGCCTGGTAAAGAACAACTCTTTGTTAAATTGTCGAGCTTTCGAAAATCTTTATTTTCATTTTCAAGACATCTGAAAATATTAATCGTGTGACAAAAACGTTAGTAAAGAACCTAATAGTATGAATAAGCGGTCTGATATAGCCAATCTTAGTATAATTTATAATTATATTCTTTCTTTCCACAAAAATAATGTTGCAAATTCAAATAACTTTAATAATAGTTCTCACAATCCCCCATAGAGGGCATACCTCAGCACAGAGCTGAAGCGTGTTTCATGGAACATACAAGGCTGACTGTTGACATTTGACGTTGTTTGACGTTGAAATCTGTCAATACACTCTTCTTCTTAATCTTGACATATTTTTACCGCCCTTGTGCGTCCCTTGAACCACGTGCGGTCTCAAAGGCGAGTTTTAAAATGACTAACATTTTTCCAAATTTTAATTAAAAGTTTTCCTTCATAACTCATAAAATCATGTTTTTTAATCGTGTTCATGTACATGACATAGTTTTATTATTGTTGTTTCATCTCGTTTTGTGTTGTGACATAACCTTACATACATAAGGAATGACCAAGAAGCTCCTCTGCTGTTTTCACAAAATTAATCTCACGTTAGTAAGTTGTTTTACATCATATTAAGAGTGTTCTGTTTTTTGTCACACGATTAATATTTTCAGATGTCTTGAAAATGAAAATAAAGATTTTCGAAAGCTCGACAATTTAACAAAGAGTTGTTCTTTACCAGGCCACTTTTTCTGACTGCAACCCCAAGGGATATTTTCACTGAGAATATTCTTAGATAAATTGGTTTTTTTATATATATATATATGTAGATTACTAAGTTCCTGGGTTGAACCGCGTTGAGAGTTTATAAATCGACGTTTCGGCTCCTGCTTTGGAGCCATTTTCAAGAGAGTGACTTCGAGGTCTCTATCTGCCTACTCCTCGAGTCGTGGTCTGATGAGGTAACAAGGTCTCTATCTGCCTACTCCTTGATCTCAAAAGACGATCTGATGTTGGTTGCACTGCGATATTTAATGATACTTGGGTACCTGAAAGTGGGCGTGTCTTGCAGGTTTTCTCGTTCGTCCTACCTGTGTCTGCCTGAATTTGATTATTTTGGATTGGGATAATTGGTATATATATATATATATATATATATATATATATATATATATATATATATATATATATATATATGAAAACTAAAAGTTCGGGTTGAACCGCGTCTAGAATTTGTTGAAATTCGACGTTTCGGCTCCGATTTTGGAGCCATTTTCAAGAACTGAAATAGAAAGAAAATTAATGAAAGGTTAAAACGTAATTCTACGCTGAGGTCTCAATCTGCCTACTCCTCAGGTATAATTACGTTAGGTTTTTGTGACTTGACGTCGGGGTCTCAATCTGCCTACTCCCCATGTCTCGTCACTGGTTCTCTCTAAGGTCTCAATCTGCCTACTCCTTCGAGAGAACTGAGGAATTGTGGGTTGAGGAACTGTATTTATAGTGGACGTGGCTGTAATGGCCGTGTGCAATGTATTGGCGCGAGGTAAACTATGGGCGGGAACTGAATTGGCGCTAGATGAGCTGTGTGCGGGAACTTGGTTGGCGCTAAGTGAGCTGTGTGCGGGAACTGGGTTGGTGGGAAATGAGTTTATGCGTGCAATGAGAGGCTTCCAGGTATTGGGAAGTCTACGTCCGTCGTCGCGAGTGTTGAGGCAATTGGGGCGCTTCTCTATCTCAAGGGCTTCTCGGATGATCCTGGTTTGCAGAGTTTTCTCGGTGGAAATTGTTTTTGTGTTTTTGAAGTCTATTTTGTGACCTGTGTCTTCTCGATGTTTATAAAGTGCGGAAGTGGAAGATGCCTGACGCACAGCAAGTTCGTGTTCGTAGACTCTGGAAGTTACTCGTCTGTTAGTCTGGCCAATATAAGTTCTCGGGCAGTCTGAACATGGTATTTCATATATACCTTGAGAATCGTTTGGTATTGTGTCCTTGGGAGATCTGAGGAATTTGGATATTTGGTTGTTGGCCGTGAATATTGTTTTTATCTCGTGTTTTCTCAAGATATTACTGATTTTGTCTGTCACACCTTTGATGTATGGTAGGAAAGCTTTGTGTGGCTGAATACTCTCTAGTGGATCGTTCGTTTTTGGAGGACGGGTCAGTTGATGGCGGATAGACTTGTCGATTAGCGAATTGTTGTAACCATTTTGGAGTAAGGCTGATTTCAGTTTGTCCAGCTCTTGTGGTCTATTCTGGTTGTCGGTAAGCTGAATTGAACTGTATATCAGGGAGTTCAGTACGGAGTTTGTTTGTGCTGGATGATGATGAGAGTTTGCGTGTAGGTATCGGTTCAACAAATTCTAGACGCGGTTCAACCCGAACTTTTAGTTTTCAAATATCTGACCGCGGAAACCTATCTGAATATATATATATATATATATATATATATATATATATATATATATATATATATACATATGTAACCTATCCTAATATGTAACCTAACCTGATATCAATTGTTAGTAATATAAATAGGTATAATTAATAATAATAGTAATAATAAAGTTTATTCATTAGAAATTACCCTAAATTCCTCAAAAAGGTAATTTCTAATGAATAAACTTTATTATTATTATTATTAATTATACCTATTTATATTACTAACAATTGATATCAGGTTAGAGTATATTTTTTATATATTTTAATTAATTTATGTACTATTTTTATATAGTTTTAACTTATATTTAGGTACTGTCTTTATATATATATTTCAACTGAGTTTATGTACTAATTTAAAAATTTATATATTCTCACTCTACATACAGGTATATATGTGTATCCTGATATACATATTATACCTCGTAGATTAGGCTCTATTTATTCACACAATACCTTTATACAATTTGTAATTTTTATCTTTATCTTGTGAATAAATTGTTTATTATTATTATTATTATATATATATATTATATATATATATATATATATATATATAAGAAGGAACATTATATTGGACTAGGCCCTCTAGTAAAAATGCAACCGTAGACACGTGTTTCGATCTTAGGGATCTCATCAGTACGGTGAAAGCAAGTGTAAGGATGTGCAACACTTGATTGCAGGTGAAACAACAAACGAACGGAGTCAACAAACAGGAAGCCAACCGCACATTTGTGGCTTCAGTCGGAACACCTGGTGTTTACAAGGCAAGAAACGACGTCGCCACGGAGGCAGCTATAGCTACCTGCGTGACATCCGAGTCCAGGAATATAAATGAAACAGGGATATGCTCTCAAGGGAAATTGTAAATAACAAGAAGGAACATTATATTGGACTAGGCCCTCTAGTAAAAATGCAACCGTAGACACGTGTTTCGATCTTAGGGATCTCATCAGTACGGTGAAAGCAAGTGTAAGGATGTGCAACACTTGATTGCAGGTGATGAGATCCCTAAGATCGAAACACGTGTCTACGGTTGCATTTTTACTAGAGGGCCTAGTCCAATATAATGTTCCTTCTTGTTATTTACAATTTCCCTTGAGAGCATATCCCTGTTTCATTTATATTCCTGGACTCGGATGTCACGCAGGTAGCTATAGCTGCCTCCGTGGCGACGTCGTTTCTTGCCTTGTAAACACCAGGTGTTCCGACTGAAGCCACAAATGTGCGGTTGGCTTCCTGTTTGTTGACTCCGTTCGTTTGTTGTTTCACCTGCAATCAAGTGTTGCACATCCTTACACTTGCTTTCACCGTACTGATGAGATCCCTAAGATCGAAACACGTGTCTACGGTTGCATTTTTACTAGAGGGCCTAGTCCAATATAATGTTCCTTCTTGTTATTTACAATTTCCCTTGAGAGCATATCCCTGTTTCATATATATATATATATATATAATATATATATATATATATATATATACATGTTGACCGCGGAAACCTATCTGAACACATATATATATATATATATATATATATATATATATATATATATATATATATATATATCTTATTCTTATATATGTATATTCTTATTTTAAATGGAAACCCTATTTTTTTTTCTTTTCGCTTTATTCAGCATTCAATTCCCTTTCTACTGACATATCACAAGTTGGTATTTGAAGAATAATAATTGGATTTCTTCGTATTTTATTTAAAAAAATTACTTTCTATTATATCATTAGAAAGGAATGGTTATGCTGAATAGTACAGGCAAGAAAAAGTTGTATGTTCCTATTTAAGTTATGGACCTACAGAGTATTGTTTTTTTCCCAATTTTTCCAATATTTTTTTTGTCGGCTTTTTATAACGCCGACGAATGAAAATAAAATATCACAATAGTAGCAACTTTTATCAAGTGACGTATGGTTTCCATAGCCAACTTTTCAATTTTTGGCTTTCATTTTGCTTCCACGGCCTACTCGGTGAATTTCAATAATAATTTTTTTCTGATCTAGTTTCTGGTTAGATACCAACTTGTGATATATCATCAGAAAGGGAATTGAATGCTGAGTAAAGCGAAAAGAAAAAAAAATAGGGTTTCCATTTAAAATAAGAAAGTTCACTTTTTTCGTCAATGCACCCGAATATCTGTTATTAGCGATTTTCTTGAGATTTTGGTGGTGATTTTATGTTAGAAAAATGAAGCATTTGGCATAGTGATCATATTCATTCACCATTGGCGTGCGAATTTGGCGAGGGAAAAAAGGCATTTTTTAAGAAATGAATAATAATGCAACTTTTCTTATCAGATTCGGAATCAGTATCCCCAAAAACTGAGAGCATAGCCTACTATTTGTAGGTACGAAACAATATTCATCGAAGTTTATCGAAAACACGAAATTGAAAACAGAATTGTGGGACAAGTAGAGTACTAGAGTTCTCGTCTCGAAGACATGTAAGATATAAGAAAAAACAAAAATATAATGCTCTCAATTTCACAAATCATACTCACCGAAAAACGTAAACAGTGGACAGCTGTTTCAAACTTCTTGGTTATCATCGGCACTGTGCATACAAATTAACAATGAATAAAAGCTATAAAACTGAGAGCATTTATATCCGAAAATTATCGCTAACACCAATTAGCTATCTGGGTTCAATCCTCTATACCTGGTACACTGTACCTGGTACGCAACGTGGCACGCAAGTTAACCAGTTCACTCAATATAGATATATATACCTGATTAATTATAACTCTGAATTTATGTAAACGCTACAGGTAAGTTGCACATAGCTCAAGCGGTTTTATTTCAAATCATACCCTAAAGGGGTATATTGTGTTGAGTAATATAACTGCGGGTAACTACACTTAGATATTTTGAGCCTTGGGCTATTCTACAGTTCATGTTATATATATTTTGTTTGTTATAATTTACCTTGAAAGTGTCTCTGATACTTCCTAATAAGCCTTCAGCTACTGTGATTTTGATGTGATCGTAAAACCCTTGTCATCTTATATAATATATGACTCCAATCATAAGCTGATTATCATTTGAGTGTGTGGCATTTGCCTAACTATTCGTGTTATATGGGAATTGGTAAAATTATCTATACAGGGGGCTCAGCATTCATATGACTGGCGCCTGCATTTTAATATCACATGACATTTTGTTTTGTTCAACCCACTCCCCTCTTCACTGGAGCTCAGCCGCGAGCCTACCCTGTCACTCTAACAGCTTTTGGACAATTTTCAAAAGCGTAAGTGGTGATCTTGCCTACTAGATTACTTTAATTGTATGACGGTGGCATTCTTACCCGCACTAGTGCGGATAATAAATCTCATTTGAAATAACTTTGCAGTGCGGAGAAATGACACTTCCCAAACTGAAATGCGTGCGGATGATAGAGTGTGGAATCACCCACGATTGTAGAAAATGGTTGTTATCTTATCGAGTACGGTAAGAGTACCTTTCCCGCAAAGCGGAGATCGGATAGTTTAATTGTCATAACTTTAGGAATATTCCAAAAGTAACATCCTGGCATCGTCAAACTTGCACTAACGACATCGTTCAATTCGTCTAACCAAATTTTCGAAGTTTGGTCGATTGTGTCATCCCAACCAATTTTATACCTTCCACGATTTTGTAATGACATTCTCCCCCTTATGACTAGATAAACTAGAGGATCTAAAATTGTCATAAATATTTTGAGAATTTGTCTTTTTGTCGAAATTTCTTTAAAAGGCGTTTCCTGGATACCATTATATAACCAGTATCCGTTCTGTAGGCAGTTCCAAATTCGTTAAAGGGAGTTTCATTCCGTCAATATGACTCCTTTTGGGAGCTTCATCAATGCCATTTTGGAGTTTGAAAGCCAAATATTAATTTCAAATTCTCCTTTTCTGTAAACTTTAATGGCCTGATTAATTAATTAGAGGGCTTCTGCTTCATTGTCATCACTGTCTAAATAATGTAATAAAACTGCACTTAACTAATTGTTCTAATTTATTTGAAACACTACTTAAAACAATTATTCACTTAAACATTTACTTCACTATTTTATATCTACGGTGTCAGTCTCTATCTGCGAACTCTGGAACTGTAACTAATTCTGAACTCTGACTGTGTCGCCATCGGCTATCCAGCTTATATGCTCCCAAGCAGATTCCATCCACGGCTCTCGATTATTCGGGAACAATTGGGACCTGATTTTGTTTCCAAAGTTCCCTGTATCTTATGGGCATTTCTCTGCAGAGTGAAGAAAGGACATTCTATCAGAATATGTTTGATAGAAAATAGAATATTTTACACATTGGTTCAGATTTGTTGTTCAGGAGGTGCTCATAGGTAACCCGGGTGTGACCTAGACATAACCGGTGAGGAGTACTTGGTCACTAGGCCTTCAGACAAACTATGGAAATACCCATACGAATAATTTCAGTAATTTATTCGACAATAAACCCAGATCTCCGAAGCCTTTTTATGAGAGGATCAAAGTCTTCACGAGCAAACTAAATACCACTCTTTCTGAATGTAATCCTACACTTTTTGCTTCCTTTCTCCCATGGACTTTAACAAAACCAGCTTGTCTTGGCAAATTTCCCAAACATTCAACCAATATAAATCTCATTAGAAGTGATCTCAAAATTATACAAGAGAATCCCAAGGATTTTGTTTTACTATGTACACCGATACCTCTAAGACATCTGCAGGAACTGGAGTAGCAGTAGTAGGCAATAATATATCTCTTCAATTCAGATTACACCAATCTTGTACCGTTTTTTACCGTTGAAATGTATGACATTTATCGTTCACTGGTGAGTCTGCAACCAAGCTACTCTTCTCACCCATTCACGATAGAAACAAAGAATCAACTTATTCCTTATTGCTAAGCTAAGTTTCTTGTAAAGGACGAATGCTTGCATCTCAAGCAAACTTTAATAAATTTGGGAAACACAAAGTTATTGGTATTGGTATTGGTAGGTATGGATGGTGACTAATGCGCTGCGACCTGATTAGGTCTATTGTGCCCCATATTTTTCTGCTATTTCTTGGTGTTCTCGTTTACAGCAGCCCCTCAAGCCCCAATTCCTTGAGGGGCTGCTGTAAATGAGAACACCTTGAAATAGACAAAGTTAAGTTTACAAGTTTTTCAGAATTGAATAGCCTAATATCTGCACTTATTAACTTAATCTTAGTAATTTTTTACTGGTAACGGATTCAGTCATCTGAGTCACCTTTTGAGTTGTTGCCGAATCCAAATGTCCATTCATCTCAAGGTGGTCGCTGGATCAGCGGTCTAATGCACAGGCCGTTCGAAACTCCAGCATAGCGATAGTCGGTTCGAATCCGATGTAGGTACGAGAATTTTTCTCAACTACTTTATATCGGATCGATAGGCGGCCGCATGCCTTGTTGAAAAGCAAGTGTATTGTTAGTTGTCTAGATGCCAATCTCGTCTAGTGCTAGCTTGGAGTGCACACCGACCACCCGAGGTGGTGCTGTAGGTTTTCCGGGTTTTCCTACAGCTGAAAAGTGAATACATCACCTAAAACATCAGTAAGTCGCCCCGGAGCGCCACGGCAAATAATAATAATAGCCGTCCTCTACCCGCACAGGCTATGCCTTTGGGTACACTCAACGAGTGTTTATGAGGAAGTATTATTATTATTATTATCTCCGAGTGCTAGGATGATTTTTCTAGAGCATGAGTTGGTCTTCTGGTCGATTACGTCGATGGTCTCCTTACTACATCAGCTTTTCCTATTTTATTGGACTGGAATGACATGTCGTGTTCCTTAAGATTCCGTTCGAAGGACCAATGTTGCGTCTGCTATCTGTTACTCCTGAAAGTCTCAAATTTTCAAATGATAATACCCTTCTTTGAAACTGTGATGTTTTTACTTTCAGTTAGAAAACTATCTGTCATCAAAAAATATCAAAATTGAAAAAATCATAACAAGAGGCATTATACAGTAAAGTAAATACAGTGCATTCCATTTAAAATGAGCCACCCTGAATAACTTTTGGTACAATGATTTTCAGGAAAAATAAAACACACGTCAATAATATCATAGTTTGCTCACAGTTTGAAAGCTAAAAATTATTTGAGTTGAAAACCACCCTGAATGAACTTCTGTATAATCTGTTACCTAGGTTTCATAGGTGTTTTTTTGAAGTATACTTCAAAAAAGTCTTATTTTGCCTAGTTGAGTTTGAATTCGATACTCTCTTCATTTTGTATTTGTCTCATTCTACATTAACTATTACCTACCAGGTGAAGTTACAATTGATGTTTCTATTTCTGTGAATTCTTGAAAAGCAATGATTTATACGCTTCGAGAACGGATTGAAATAATGAGTTTGTACTACCAGAATGGAAATAGTGTTAGAGCTGCTTCCCGAATGTTCAATGATAATCATCCAGGAAGAAATGTACGACACAAATACGTTTCGGAATTATTGAACAAGTTTATGGAAACTGGATCTGTTAACAATAAAAAGCATAACCGTTCAAGATTTGTCAACGATGAAGCTATTTCTATTGCAGTTTTAGGGCACGTTGGACTAATGGAAAATACGCAATCTCTTACTAAGTTATATCGAAAATCAGGTTATCAGTCGTACATGTTTTCAGGAACCTTCATAAGTACAAATTTCATCCATATAAGATAAGATTAGTTCATGAATTGAACGAAGATGATTTCGACAGACGTATCGACTTTTGTGAAAGTCTCACTGAACGGATCAACTTGCATCAAAATTTCTTGTATAATTTTTTTTTTTCAGATGAAAGTACGTTTAGTTTGAATGGAGAGGTGAAACGGCAAAATTGTCGATATTGGAGTGATACGAATCCTCATTTATACCGTTAAGTTCATACCCAACGACCTCAAAAACTTGTTTGGGCAGGAATTTTAGGTGACCACATCATAGGAGCTTTTTTATTCGATGATAATTTGACTGATGAGAAATATTTTAATATGTTGGAGAATCGAATAATACCGTGCATCAATAGGGCAATTGAGGAGGATACGAATTTATTCGAAAACTAAATAGTTTTTCAGCAGGATGGTGCACCTTCTCATTATGCAGCTCCAGTGCGACAATTTTTGGATGATTATTTTCCTGGTAGCTGGATTAGCAGAAGAGGTCCTATAGAATGGCCACTAAGGTCTCCGTATCTCACTGCTTTATATTATTATATAGAATCAACAACATTAGAATATTTGAGAGAATATCATGAGGCATTGCAGAGAAATATCTCCCGAGATTCTCAACCATGTGAGGGCGGCAATGGAAGCTCGTTTGTACCATTGTATGGAAGTTGGTGGAAACTTTTTTGAACATTCAATATAGAAAATTTGTTTCTACTCATTGTCAAGTCATTAGATTTTGATTCAAGAATTTAATAAAAAATCTCTTTTTCTGCTTTATTGTCTTCATATTTGTCACTAAAACGAATATTTCAAAATGTGGCCTCCTGTATAATTGTTTGACGTGTTTTTTTATTTTTACTGCAAATCATTCTTTCAAAAGTTTTACAGGGTGGCTCGTTTTCAATAATTTGTAGCTCCCGAACCATAAGCTTCAGACCATATGTTTTATACTTTGTTGAAATCTGCTCATCATGGAGCATCTGATAATGCGAAACAATACAGGGTTATCCATTAAAAAAATGGTGATAGGCTCTTGGGGTGCGATAGGGACAGTTAGATCAAATATGAATATGTCAAAATGTGTCCTCCTGTACACTATTGTTAACATGTTTTTTTATTTCTCCTGAAAATCAACATTTATTCAGGGTGGCTCGTTTTAAATGGAATTCACTGTATAATAAACCTGATAGAAACATAACATTCCACTATATCAAAGACGTTTCTGTTTCATCGGGTGCAAATTTTATGAACATACATGAAACCTGAAAAAAATATCAGTCAGCATTCGAATAAATATACAGCCCACTAGGCAGTCGATATAATCACAAACACAGTAATTTGTACTTATATAATTATATCTCTAAACAAACACGCACAAAAAGTTTGGCAAATTGTTCATTTTGCATCCATTATATGTGAAGGTGTCTTTGACCAAGGTTCAATTTGGTATTGGAAGAGGAATATCATTATTTTGCCGAGTAGCATGATGGTATTGATGTTAGCCAAATTTTTATGTTTTTGATAAAGCCAACAGTTTCCAATATATATGAATCTTGAAATTTGGCTTTACACATAATATATATCTCATTAATTATTTTTGAAAATGAATATAGCTTTCAACTACACCTTTCCAGTAGTATTTCAGAAAGCGTCATTCGAATTTCAGAATAGTCACTTATATTTCGGAAAATATCAACTGTATTTCAGATTAGTGAGTTAATTTTCGGAAAGCGTCAATTGTATTTCAGAATAGTAAGTTGGATTTCAGATAGCATCAGTTGAATTTCAGAGAAGTCAATATTATTTCAGAAAGCATCAATTGTATTTTAGAATAATCAACTTGATTTCAGAAACCATCACATGAATTTCAGAATAGTCAATTGCATTTCAGAAAGTATCATATGGATTTCGGAAAGTGTCATTTGTTTTTCAGAGAAAGTGAAAATAATTTCAGAAATCATAGGTAGTTTCTTAAATACAGAAGTCACAAAGTTGAATTTGTGTGGTTCGATTTGGTAAATATTGAAGATGATTGTGAACGTGCAGCACAACGGGTGATATTCAATTGCTAATTAATATATTGTTTTGTTGATATTGTCTAATAAGTAATAAAACTTCAGTTGAGCATAGAATGAAGGCTTTCAGTTCAGTTTTACGTCGCTCTTCGAGAAGACTAAAGCTATGCTGAAGATTCTCACCGCAGTTGTGAGCGAAACGTCCAGTGGAACCACCTCCACGGAGGTGAACCGACCACGGCCTCAAAGCCCGGAAACCATACCTCAAAACTTCAGTTGATGATAATATCTACAAACATTAATTTTCAATTTCAGAAAAAGTAAGAATCATTTCAGTAAAATTATTTAAATTTCATTAATATTGTTAGATATTGATGAATTCCGAAATACATTTGATATTTTCTGAAATACAAATGATGGTTTCTGAAATGAAACTGATTATTCCCAAATACAATTGAAGCTTTCTGAAATCGAACTGACTTTTCTGAAGTTCAACTTACACTTTCCGAAATTCAACTCACTATTCTGAAAATCAAATGACGCTTTCTGTAATTCAAGTCACTACTCTGAAATACAATTGATACTTTCCGAAATATAAGTAACTATTCTGAAATTCAATTGACGCTTTCTGAAATCGACCCTTTCTGAAATACAACTGGAAAAGGTGTAGTGATTACTACAACCTCCCCAGAATTCAATTCCGTATGTCAAGTGAGATACGATAAGCGAGTGATATAGGTACTACCTTTGCACCTGAAGAATCTAACTCCTTTACAGTTATTTTCACTCCATAACATCCTGAAGATATTTTTATTCTCAAAGCTATGATATGATCTTTTTCCATCAATATGGATTCCTAAAAATTTTGCGAATCTCTTATTCTCAATGGTATCTGTATTGATTTTTAAATCATTCTTGTCTCATCTTTTTTCATGCTTATTTTATTGCCACTACTACCACACTATTGAATCACCATACGTCAAATTGAATTTATCCGCTCCGATTCAAAGAAATGTTAACAAATGCATTGTAAAATAACTTTTATTCTTGGGCGACTTTTCTATTCCAACTGTTATCAGCTTCATCTTCAAAGAAAGGAGGAAATAAAATGCTCATCAACTGACGTTTTCAGTTAACAGCAGTTATCATTATCAATTATCAGGCAAAAACACACTACAAAAACTTCTTATCGCCAACGGAATCGATAAATTAAAATTGTTATTGGGTACCGATTAGACAGGCAACGTTTGTTTGCTGATAGTCATCGTGGTTCTTATACTTTATAATTTATAGTTCAATGCTAGTAGCACGAATAACGATCGACGGTAATCTCAATTTGTTGGAATTGAGTTTCGTGACCAATATCAAAATAGTACGAAGGTGAAGAACGGCCACGAGCCAATTTTTATTTTTTTTTCAAATCCCCTCTTTTAAGTCGAACTCCCGACTGTAACATCGGGTGTACGTACGCCTTTGATCTTGGGAGTGTGACTTTAATCTTGGGGGTTCAAAGTCGGGGGTGCGACTTTTTTCTAGAGATTTCTCTACGTAATTTGATTCGTCAGTTGACAGTATATAGTTTAATATTTTGATGTCATACGGCGTACTACGGAGATGGGTACCCCTAATTGCTCTTGGATGGCTACAGTTTTGTTTTCTGCTTTTTCTGAAGTCTCAATATTTTATATCCAAAAAGGATTAAGTTTTGTTATCAAAATTGTCAACAATTTCCATGATATTTGAAGTTGAATAAGTGATATGATTTTGATAGAAGTTGCTGTCATTTGTTTTTGTAAAAATTACTCTACCGTTTTAAATTGTACCATAGACTATTAGTGTCTAAATTCTCTTTATATAAACTCTATTCTTCACATTAACGCTTTGTCAACAAGAATTCTGTTCTTTGGACAGTAAAGTATATTTTGATTTGCCTTCGATTTGAAATTCCAGAGATATTTGAATGTGCATGGTGTGAAAACTATTTGTTGGTTATTTTATTATAGAATTCTTTAAGAAATAGGTATATTTTTGATAAAATTTTGAATGCATTTTCACCGAAAACAAAAAATATAATGCTTCTCTCGAGGGCAGTATAGATACTACCCTCTCTGGAATTCATAGTTATTTCATTTTTTTTCATCTCGGAATTTTTTCGTTTTCATATAAACTGCTTCAATAAGTCAATGGATATTGCATTTCAGAAAAACTTTCAAGATAGTAATGCTTAATTTTTAATTTTTTTTGGCGAATTCAACGAATAGTGTAACTGTTGACACAATCAATTTGAAATATTACCAAAATACCCGATTTCCGAAACAACTTCTCACAAAATAATCAACAAAAAGTCTTAAAATTACTTACGCATGCACTCATTCAACTTCAAATATCTTGAAGACCGTTGACATTTTCGATGATGAAACTCATCCGATTTCTGTACAGAAAACATTGAGAATTAAAAAAAATACACAAAATCCAGAGGTGTGAAATTTGGAGAGATGTGATAAGGGGTTACCATCTGTCGTACTGTCCTCTGTACCAGTCTGAACAAGTTCTTCATCGGTTGGCTGTTATGTATTCTTCGGGAGTGAGCATAGGTTTTCCGAGTATTGCCTGTCTTTTCTGATCTAATGCCCCGCATTCTGACAGTGCATGTTTGGACGTTTCTGTCCCTTTACTACATTGTCTGTAGGAAAGTTCTCCATTGTACAACCCCATTTTATGCAGGTGTCCCCTCATTGGACTGTGACCAGTGAGAACACCCGTTATAGTCCCAACTTGATTTCTGCTCAACTTAAGCAGTTCCTGAATTATATAGAGTGTTGATGAGTCCATTCTGGCTAATTCATCAGCTTTATCGTTGCCATCGATGCCATAGTATCCTGGAACCCACATCAAGTTCATTTTGTTGTGTTCTGCAAGAACACTAAATTCTTCGCGGCATTCCCATACCAGTCTTGATGCCACTTTTGGGTTCATAAGAGCCTTCAGTGACGCCTTACTGTCTGTGCATATTTTGATCCGTGTATTGCGCATTTCCCTCATATTATTATATCTCTCAAGATAGCGTACATCTCCGGCTGGAATACAGAGGTGTTTGTTCCCAGTGAGAAACTTATTTGGGAGTTTCTCCCCTCACTGTATATTCTAGCACTAGTTCCTTCCTTGATTATGGATCCGTCTGTATTCCAGATTCTCTTTCAAAAAATCGATACTACAAGTATTGTTAGCATTTCCTGTCATCCATCAGTCACTTCAGTTGAATTGTCACCTAGCGCACTGAATTACAGCGACAATTTCCCTCATATTATATAAACCAATCAAATGCCATAATTATCTCATTTCGAACCAATGAGAACAAGACTTTTTGAAAACTTCCTCCAGCCCGTGGTATTTTCAAAACGGTGTTTCGCTTCTAGCTTGTGTATACATTTCCATAGTTACGACGATATAGAAACGTCAGTTTGACGATTCAACTCTTCAACTGACATTAATGACACATGATGAACCAACCGTTCCTGCAATACGCATTTAGTCCATAATAATTTGATGTATTCGTGAAATTGTCTGATCGAATATCCCTTCAAATCGCAGAATTTTCAAAATACTTTCACCTTGCCAGTCGCTCAAACTGTGTTGCTGTGCAAAACACCATTCGAGCAAGCTCTCGTGGTGTTTCTAAGCAATACAGTTTTCGTGACAGCAAGGTGAAAGTATTTTTTGAAAATTCAGCATTTTGTTGGGATATTACTCCTGATAATTTCACTCGCTATATGAAACTCGTATCTCCTGCGATACGAGAACCAATAAAAACGGTGCTTTACTGATAATTTCACTGGCTATATGAAACTCGCATCTCCTGCGATATGAGAACCAATAAAAACGGTGCCTCACTCATAGTACACAGTTCCTTCCTTTTGAGCCGGTAATACCACGTCGTTATGGGCAACCACGCATGCAAACAACAATGAAGGATATATCTTGCTAGCAAGGATGACATTATAAATGTCAGTCTGACAGCTTTTATTCATTGAACTAAAATGAACAAGAATATACGTTTTCCTTACTTCGTTGGCTCTTGAAATTATCTCAATAAATACAACTCTTGCTCACAATCTATCGTTAATTCTGTCAGAAATCTTAAACTCCATCAAATTGCTTTGAGGTAACACAGCAATTTGATCTTGTTGATTTCCGACAGGATTACTATCGACAGAATTGCGAGCACTCGTGGTATTACCCCCGATAATCCACATAGTAGGTGTATTACCGCTGTAATTCAGCAATAATTCCACACCTCTTATGGACATATTCACACGAGTGAAATTTTCTCAATAATCTTATAGAAATTCATAGACTCGCTTATGCAGATGACACCAATTTCCTTGTCAAAAGGCAGAATCTAGAAGCTCTCTCAGAGCTGACACAAAATTTCTATAACAAAGTGATATTGTGAGCATCTTGCATCAGATCATAAACTCACACGGACTGCTTATATTCAAACCTTTTGCATAAAAATTGTTATGCATTGAGCTTTATGTCTACGAAGTATTACATATGTACTCATGCGACTATACATTGCCAATTACGCCATAGAATTTTAAGTTGGGATGCGGGATCTTCTGCGGAAAGAGTTTTTATTTTGCAAAGACGTGCAGTCAGATTCATTGCACTTGTTGGATGAAGACAATCATGTAGGAATAAATTTGAAGAATATAAAAATATTTACTCCTGCTGGTAATCACACTATATGAACTATGCATTAAAGTATATAAGCCATCCTTATCTTGGGACCAAACTACTTTTGAATAAGCTTGACGAGTATGTCGAAATTACACCAAATATCGATGTTTTCAAGTCAATACTTAAAGTTGCCCACAACCAAAAAATTTTATTTTACTTTTAAAATAAAATTCTGTTTCGTCACAGATTTATATTCTTGTTGTTTCATATATGTTTGGTTATCTCAATTTTTTTACAGGTGCTATACAGTGCGGCTTTCAATAGCGCCCACCCCCTCATTAACTTTTGAACGGTTTGACATACAAACATAAAAAAACCGTTTGGAGGGTATTACTGATACTACTTTTTGAAATAAAACACATTGTGATTGCTCGATAAATGGCGCTGAGGGGCATATCAACTAAACAATTCAAAATGGCATGGGGGGTCATGTGTTACATCGTTGAAAAGATAAATCAATTCTCTTTTCAACCATCAAAATTTTTTTGAATTTCGTTTTCACCTTTTTTCACAATATGCATTTTACATTCAGAATAAGTGCGGATCTGGCGGATCTGAATCCCTTACCTTACCTGACCACGATAACTTTTGAATGGTTTGATATGAAATAACGGGATGACATTTTTTTTGAATGAAAAGAAATTTTGAAATATTTAGATGGTTGAAAAGAAAATTGAATTATTTTTTCAACGTTGTGACACATGACACCCATGCCATTTAAATTTTTGTAGTTGATGTGCCTCCCGCGCCATCAATCGAGCAATCACAATGTGTTTTATTTCAAAAAATAGTATCGGTATTACCCTCCATACGTTTTTTTTTCTGTTTGTACGTCAAACCGTTCAAAATTTATCAGCGGAGGGGGGACTATTAAAAGCCGCACTGTATGTATTCTTGTTGATTCGTATTATTGTATAGTATATATTTGTTCATCATGATATTTTATATTTACATACTATTTCGTGAAGCTTTCTTAGTTACTGTATTTTTTATAGAAATGCTTTCTAGTTTATACTCTTCAACAAGTGAAATATTTTTTTTTTCCATACGGAATGTACCACTCAGGCCCTGTCCCCGGAGCTCCTATACTACCGGAGGGCGCGCTGGTCTATTATTAGTCCCAGTAAACACTCCCCACGTCCGTGGGGTGAGTGATTACTGGGTCTGAGAATCATGTGCCCTGAGTAAACGGAGTGAACGACCCCCTTCTTTGACCCTCTTTGCTCATATATCCGTTCATACACCGGCTCAACTGCGGAGAGTATTCGCATGTACAAGATGCGTGTAAAACATCTTATAACATGCGTTCAAGCATGTTATCGGTCTGTAGTTCTTCGGATCAGACAAATCTCCGTTTTTGGGGATTAGCACGGTTCGCCCCTCGACAAACCAATCCGGAATCTGCTGCTCCCCATCTAGCCATGAGTTGAAAACTCTTGCTAGATGGTGGTAGGTACTTGGAAATTTTTTCCACCAATAGTTATTCAGGCCATCAGGACCTGGAGCAGCAAAATTCTTCGAGCCTTTGAGGGCCCGTCGAACCTCTTCCGGGGTTATCGGATTGCGCAGATCATTGAGCTCAGTCTGACGAAGCCTCCTGCAGAAAGCTTCGAACTGCGCTAGGGCTGGAGTATCTACGTTGAGTGGTTGCGGAAATTCGCAAATACCCTTCCAGAAGGTTTCTACCCGATCAGCCGCCGGCGGGTTTTCCAAAACACGTTGAGGCTCTTGGAATAGGCGAGAAGGTTTATCGCGGAACTTCATGTTTTCCGCGATGCTTCTCGCCCGCCTCACTAGTAACTTTTTTGCAGCCACCAGCATTCGTATCCTATCAAGACAGTGCTGTTTGATGGTTAACAGCAAACAGCACGCCTTGATTTAGTGTGTAGTGAGCTCGTCTTAAATTTGCGGCAATTCGCCGCACTGCGGGCGTGAAGGGCCTATTGGCCGCCACGTAGTCCGCCACACACTGGATACGAGACGCGTGTTGTCTCGCTGACCTGATCTTAGCTTCCATCTTGTGAATGCATCGCTCATGCCTCCCAATCAGAGGGTTGGTATCCCTCCTCTCCGTTTGGGACAGGGCCTGAGCGGCGTCATACACGGCAGAGTTGATCTACCAGATGTCAGCCTCTTCTGAACGGACATCGTGAATATCCGCATCCACCCGTGCCAGTTGTTGTGGCTTCAGGGGCTTCGTGTTGTGAAGCGCCCTGCGGGTTCTGATGCCTTCCGTTGGTGGTATATCATTTCTGCCACTGCGTTAACCGGCTGAGGAGGGGCTCTAACATAGCCTCGAACCCGAAGGTGGGATACATGATCCCTTAGGTTCTGTGCGGAAAAGGCAGCATGCTCTGGGTGGGTTTCACACCACAGAGCATGCATTCTCGCCATGTATCCTCTTCGGGCGGGCTCACTGCTCTCGTAGCAATGCAGAAGACTGTCCCTTAGTTCATCCGTCCACTCAAAGCGTCCGTTTTCATTGCGGTCGTCATCGTTTGGCAAATCATCGTTTCATTATTATTATTATTATTATTATTATTGGTCTACTAGGTTCTTCCATCATTGAAGGGACTTTTGAAAAGTACGTCATCCGGTCTTGCGTTTGAAAAGAATGAGGGTATACATCTGATTGTCAATTTTGAAGGTGTTCATTTTTTTGTCCGTTGGTTTGTTAAATACTATTTCAAAGATTGAAAAAATTGTTTGGAAAATCGATTATGAAATATGAGCCTATAATAAAACGTAGACTTTTTATAATTTATAGTCGAATTTGAGATTTCAGGAACTGGGTGTTTTACAGGCACATACAAATTTTTGCGCCGAGGAAATTTTTTCAAACGGGTCTTATGTTTTTTCAATTTTCTCGACCTCTATTGGATATTTGTTTTCATATTTATATCGCTGAGCATTTCTCAAGTAATAAATTACTTCACGTGTTTTTATTCATATAACCCAACTTGACATTAAATTCAACTCCATTCTCAGCAAACACACAAGAAACACGTGCAACTTTTCATTTCACAACTTCAAACAAACTCAATCTTTCCTACCTACCAAAAAATATTTGATTTGCCACATAACTATTTTGCACAAGAGTACAATTTTTAGTGACAATGAAGTTTCAAAACAACCTTGATAAAACTAGCCTCATCTGGAACATTATCATTAAATATGATTTATGGACTCAACAATAATTTCCAGTTGCCGATGGATATGAGATAAAAAGCATTCATATCTAATAAAAAAGACTTATTAGAATTGATTGGTGGTCATTAAATACATATTATTTTGCCTACAGCCATATTTCACTGATCCAGACGAAATTATAGTTCATTATTCAAGTGTGCAAGGACAGGTGCATAATTTTGGGATAGAATTACATAAAAATAATACCAAAGAGACTGTGAATATTTGATACCATTGGAAGGACCGAATGAATACATTTAAAAAAAAGTACACTGGTATTCAATAACGTAACTCAGCATACGGGCTGGGATATATGGACCTTAACAGAACCACAATATATGTCCGAGCTATACAGGGTAGTTCATAATAATTGTAAAGAATTGACAATATGCCACAGGTTATCGGTGATCTTTTTTTTCTGTCATGTTAGTAATGAATTTTGTTCTTAATTGTTTGAAACACTGTATATTAACTGACATGTGTCAACTGTCAAGTGTCAAATTCATATTTTTCAAATTTGAATTGGGTGAAAAAATTTATATAATGGTCATCTTGGGCTAAAAATCGAGCTTGTTGGAAATGATGTGTTCCATCTTGTGGAAATGTATACGATTATACAAAAAAAAACATTTCACAGATTTTCAAAAAATAAAGAACTTGCTCAAAAATGGTTGATCCATTCGAATCTTTCTACCGACGAACTAGAATTCTTTTATCTAGGAAAGTGAAAGATTGAAGAAGTGAAAGATACTGTTTATATTGAAATGTCGAGGTTAGCTATGATCTCGAGACAGAAATGAAACTTCCTACCGATGTTTGTATACTATTTTACTTACAACCATCATATTTCGGTCAAAATTAATAAATGTCTGTTTCGTTCTGAACACACGGATAATAGAGACACGGTCGTCGCATCCGCCATGTTTTGTGACGAATTTTTCTAAAAAAACGGCCCCCATTTTGTTCCAGTGGAAAGTGGGTCCTTTTTATCGTAAATGTTAAACTTTTTGTTACTTTTGGAGCTGCAAGGTGTTAAAGAAAAATAGTGACATTTGCAATCATATAATTCAAAATAATAAAATAATGGACCTACCTTCATGGGCAAGGTAAATAACAGTTTGGCCAAAAAGTTAAACTATAGTTAACATAAATTTTATTTCAGCACATCCAATTTCCCAACTACTGGCGGAACAAATTGTGCAATTGTTAATTGTTGCAACAATTTTTATGCTACCAAAATGAAGAAGGTGGATATATCATATCACAGGTTTCAAAAGGATACAGATACAAAAAATGTATGTTGAAACAACACACATATGGAGTGTGCACTTCAAAAATTATGACTATGAAAGCTCACTTAAAGCTGAACTGATGCAGGAACTGATGGGTATAACAGATCAAGTGCAAGGGCTACAATTTTCAGAACCAGTTACCAAAAAATCATGGAAAGAGAAATATGCTGAACTGTTACAGCAACATAAAAAAACGAAGAAATATTCATATTTTGTCTAAAAGAATTGAAAGCCAGGAAGTTCGAATAAAACAACTTGAAAGAGAATTAGTTATGACTTTCGAACAACTGAATATTGAAAAAAATATTGGTACGCCAAAAACTGGAAGCTATTTTAGGTTCAACATTCAGTGATGCCCAGTTACAAATTTTGAAAAAAGAGAAAACCAGGGTTAGGTGGCTAGCAGAAGACATTGCCAAGGCATTTGCAATTAGATATTTGAGTAAACGTTATATATATATATATTTGAGAAATAAACTGTGTTACCCTTTACCTCATATTTCATCCCTATGTAAATGGGCATCAAAACTAAATTTCCATGAAGGTGTCTTGAATGAAGTGATAAAATTAATGAATGTAGCCTGGATGAAAATGACTTCTTTGGAAAGAGTGTCAATTTTACAATTTGATGAGATGAAAGTGCAATCATTATATGAGTATGACAAGGTCAGAGACAAAATTATAGGTCCATATCAGTATATGCAGACTGTCATGGTAAGAGGGGTGTTTAAAAACTGGAATCAGCCGATATACCTCGCTTTTGACCAAAAAATCTCCCCTGATATATTGAATGAAATAATTTTGGAATTACATAAAATTCAATACGCTGTGGTAGCCTGTGTTTCAGACTGTGGCGGAGGCAATGTTGGGCTGTGGGGAGCATTTAGTATAACACCAGACAAACCATATTTTCAACATCCTGAAACAAATAGGAAATGTTTTTTTTTCAGATACTTCCCACCTTTTGAAATTGATCCGTAACTAGCTTCTAGATACAGGGTTTATTGTTGCTGATGGTTCATTAATAAATAAAACGCCATTGCAACATCTTTTACAAATGGTAGTCACCGAAATAACAAGTTGTCACAAGTTGACACAAAAACATCTGGAATGTGTGAAAACAGAATGACAAAATGTAGCTCTGGCAGCTCAGTTACTTTCACATTCATCAGCTACAGCATTGAAGCATTATTTACCTGGTAATAATGCAGTTTTGTCTGTCAATACTGGAAACTTCATTGAATTAGTTAGTAATTGGTTTGACATCATGAATTCCTATACACCCAAGGTGAAATTGTGTACTAAGCAGTCTTATGGTTTTAGCGTGGATGAACAGAATGAAGTTTTAGAACGGATGTTCCAAACAGTACATTCAATGAGATGTGTAGGGAAAAAAAGTTCACAAACATTTCAAAATGGAATTCTCATTTCTGTCAGGTCTTTGCAGCAGCTTTATTTCGAATTGAAAAAAAGAATTTGAATTCAAATATTTAAATACCAGCAGGCTCAATCAGGATTCTCTAGAAAGTTCATTTTCACAAATAAGAGTATCTATGTGCAGAAGAATAATGAGGAAGACGAGTATTTAGTTGCCAGAATATTTTTGGATTCAGGCATTGAATCAAAACATGCTTCAAGTTTCATCTACTGACATGGGTGAAAGAAAATCTAGTGACGAAAATATTGAGATTGATGTAATAGACAATGAACAGGATAGATTTACGTACCTATGTGGATGGATCGCACGAAAATTCAAAGAGAAATATCCCACATTAGGCTGTTATACAAAAGATCAGTCCTTTAACCAAGTACAAACGAACATCAGTATGCACGACGTACTTCTTGGCTGAGTCATCTGTCTTTTGGTGGACTAACAGAACCCAGTACAACTTGGCTTGCAAAAGCGAAATGTTTTGAAAAAATATTTTTGTTATTTCACAAAAATTGTGTCAGTAGACGGCCTAGGATAGTAGAAGACCAAATTTTTGGAAAAATAACACCACACAAAATGTGTTATTTTTTTAAATAATGTAAATACCGTTGTTGAAAAGTCAAAATAGTTGTGTTAGAAGGAACGCTTTGTATTTCTCTTTTAGCTTTTGTACCATGTTGTCATGGAAAAATATATTGAATTTTTATAACAATCATTGATCTGTCAAAATAAAAGTTTATACTGAATTAAAACCTTCGAAAACTAGTAATTCGTCTCTTTACATTTGTGTCGACCGTGACAGAACCCAAGTGTGTCCTTTATAATGGAAAATTTAGTAAAAGAGCGAGCATTTATTCGAAAAGTTTTCGAAAGACTATGCCAAGACTTGGAAGCAGCTTTCAAAGTACCAAAATGTGATGAGAAGAAAGTCTTGGCAGAAATGAAGCAGCTAGACCATAAAGCCAATCGTTTATTTGATTTGGACGAGAAAATCAAAGAAATCATGTTTGCTGACGAGCTTGAAACATCCACCTTAGAAGAAGAGCTTGGTACCGTAGAATTATTTAGAGAAAAACTCATAGCTATCCGTTCCAACTTCGATATTTTCTTCAAAGAATACAAAAATCAAGATCCCACGGGAATTTCGAATAAGATGGTGAAAAAGTTCTGTCTGCCAAAACTAGAGCTGAAGAAGTTTGACGGGAACGTTAGAAATTGGATAGGGTTTTGGGGACAGTTCCAGAAGATTCACGAAGACCCTGATATACCATGCGAGGACAAATTTCAATACCTTTTGCAAGCTACAGAAGAAGGATCACCAGCACGAACATTGATCGAGAGTTTTCCACCCTCCAGCACCAACTACACCAAGGCAATTGAACAGTTGAAGGCCAGGTTTGCAAGGGATGAACTCTTAAGTTTAGTACTCAATCGTGGTGTGAAGGAAGGAACAGGTATATCATTATCAAATCTCTATGACAAGTTGGAAACTCAGTTACGAGCATTAGAGTCCCTTGGCGTGACTAGCGATAAATATGCTGCAATGCTTTTCCCTCTAGTTGAGTCTGCACTACCAACTGAGGTGCTAAAAGTGTGGGAAAGACATCGTAGCACCGATATTACAATAAAACCATCATCTAATACTTTGCAATTATTGTTAGATTTTCTCCGAGTTGAAGTAGAATCTGAAGAACGTTCGAACCTAGACAAAGCCAGTTTCGGAGAATCAGAGTATCATGTAGCGGATCTATCAAACAGGAATAGAGGTATTGGTAAAACGAAGCTACAGGATGATTCAAAATCATTCACTGCTGCAGCACTTTATTCATCCAACACTAGGGGAGATGGTAAGAAACCTTCATGTTGTTTATTCTGCGATAACAGTTCTCACGCTAGTCAAGATTGTTTGAAAGCGCAAAAACTATCTCTTGATCAAAAAAGATCTATAATAATGAAAAAGAAAGGTTGTTTTTCATGTCTGAACGTGCAGGTCTGTAGTGAAATGTTTAATAAGTTTTAAAAAACATTTCACGATAATGTGTCCACAACTATCCACTAAAACTCTGGCCAACGATGCTGAAAAACCGGTAGAAAGTATTCTCATGAACACCTACACTGAAACTATGTTACAAACTGTTTTCGTAAGGATTGTCAATGGTGAAAAATCGAAAATTGTAAGAGTTTTATTGGATTCTGCCTCGCAGAGATCATACATTGTAGCAGACTGTGCCAAAGAGTTGAATTTTAAGAAAATTGGGGAGGAAAAAATCATACAGGGTGTTTTTGGAGGAAAACAATCGGCTCCAACACTCAAAAACGTTTTCAACGTGAAAATTCAAAATTTAAACAATACTTTCCAATGCGATCTTCCTGTTTTAGAGCAATCCAAAATTTGTAACTATATTCCCAGATTGCAAGATTCAGCTATTATAAATTATTTGAAAAACAAAAATATTTTGATTAACGATGTTGATAAGAACAATGAAAAATACGGATATGAAGTGAAACTGTTATTTGGGGCGGATATATTTGGAAGGATCCTCACAGGGAATACCTTCAATATAAATAATCAATTATTTGCCCTGGAAACACTATTTGGTTGGACTATTATAGGTCAACATGAAGTAGTTGGTGAAAGTAATGTACACATTTCTTCATTCATTTCTCAGTGTACCATAACTGATCTTTGGAGCCTAGAAGCTTTAGGAATCAAAGACCCATCAGATACTAAAACAAAAGAAGTTTTAGAAATAGGTGTTCTCAAACATTTCAATCAAACAATAACTAAAAATAAGGAAAGTAGATATGAAATACATCTTCCGTGGATTGAAGGTTATCCAAATATTTTATCAAATCGCGAGATAGCAGAAAATGGGTTATTTTCCAATACACGACGATTGCTCAAGCTAGGACTTTTTGAGGATTACGGAAATATTTTTAGTGAATGGTGTAGAGAAGGGATCATTGAAGATGCTTCAGACTACGGTGAGGGTAAACTAGTTCATTATTTATCACACCATGCTGTCATTAAAGAATCGAGCTCCACAACCACGATAAGACCAGTTTTCAATGCATCATTTAAGGATAAAAATGGTGTTTCTTTGAATGACTGTTTAGAGAAAGGGCCAAATTTGATTGAACTAATTCCTCCTCTCCTTATCAAATTTAGATTAGGCAAAATTGGAGTAATATCTGATATAGCTAAAGCATTCTTACAGATAAGAAGTATAGCAGAAGAAGAGAGGGACCATTTGAGATTTTTATGGTGGGAGAATTATAATGAAGGCACCATGAAAATTTATAGGCATAGTAGAGTTGTTTTTGGAGTCAAATCCAGCCCCTTTAGTCTAGTCAACAAGTGCCATTTAGACCAACTTTTTTCAGCAGTCTCCGAAAATTATGATTGAGGTGTCATTCGATTCGGAATGACATCCAGATATTTTTGAAAAAAATGAAGTTCCGCATGAAAAAATTGTAAAAGTTATTAACAATTAACTAAAAAAAAAAAGACGGCTTTAGTATTTTGTAAATATCTCAAAAACTAATTAAAATTTTTTAAATCTAAAAAAAGATTCAAAAAGAGGAGGAAATTTCCTAAAAAAAAGCTCAATTCCCGGAATTGTAGCATCAATATTTATAATTTTCCCAGAGGGATGAAAATACGGCCGAAAACGGGTACTCTGGCTCGGGCAAGCCACACCCACTTTGGACACTTTAACAATAAAAATTATTTTAAAATACTAAATATGAAAATAAAAAATTGGAAAAATTCAGGCACTAACTGAATAGATTAATGAACAATAATCCGCTTGAAAAAAATTTTTATCACAATTTTTCAATTAGTTAATCAATAGTTAATTAATAATTTTTTTCTGCTTGAACATGAACATTGCAAGTGTGATAATTGTTAAACTATAAATTTAAGATTTTTTTCCTCTTTTGGAGCAATACTTGAAAGGCTTCAGAATAGAACCCAGTTGGAAAAATTAAAAAGTTTTTATTTTTCAGTTTTTTATTAACAATTTTCGTTGTTGCAAAATTAAATACTTGAATTAATCATTGAAAATAAATTTTTTTTTTAAATATTATCAATAATCCGTTTTTATGTTATCAGGAACTACATAGAAATAATTATTTTAAATTTTTATCTCTAATTGTTTAAAAAATTGTTATAAACAAATGCGTTGTTTATAAGATAATTGAAATTTTTTTTATGGAATTTCAATCTTTGATACAAATAATGATTTTTAAAAGAAAAATTGTTCCTTAAAAAAATTTTTTTATTGCTTGAAAACGCATTTGTTAATTAACAATTATTTTCTCCCGCTTCTAATTAATATTAAGGAACCATTTTTTTTTGAAATCATTATTTGTCTTTCTTTCTGATATAAAAAAAAAATCCATTTTATTCAATTTTTCATTGTTTATGCAATAAACAATTTGTTATAAACAAATAAATTTTTACCTTATATTTTTTTTTCTATTCTAATTTCTGTCACAAAAACAGACAAGATTTTTTTTCTTTTTTAAATTTTTTTTTATTATTTTTTATTTAATTTTTAAATATAAGTTATCTCTAACTTCGTCATTCTTAAAAAAAAAATTTAAAAATGAAAAAAAATTAAGTCTGTTTTTGTGACAGAAATTAGAATAGAAAAAAAATATAAGGTAAAAATTTATTTGTTTATAACAAATTGTTTATTGCATAAACAATGAAAAATTAAATAAAATGGAATTTTTTTTTTATATCAGAAAGAAAGACAAATGATTTAAAAAAAAAAAATGGTTCCTTAATATCAATTAGAAGCGGGAGAAAATAATTTTTTTTTTATTTATTTATTTAAGGAACAATTTTTCTTTTAAAAATCATTATTTGTATCAAAGATTGAAATTCCATAAAAAAAATTTCAATTATCTTATAAACAACGCATTTGTTTATAACAATTTTTTAAACAATTAGAGATAAAAATTTAAAAAAATTATTTCTATGTAGTTCCTGATAACATAAAAACGGATTATTGATAATATTTAAAAAAAAAAATTTTTTTCAATGATTAATTTAAGTATTTAATTTTGCAACAACGAAAATTGTTAATAAAAAACTGAAAAATAAAAACTTTTTAATTTTTCCAACTGGGTTCTATTCTGAAGCCTTTCAAGAATTGCTCCAAAAGAGGAAAAAAATCTTAAATTTATAGTTTAACAATTATCACACTTGCAATGTTCATGTTCAAGCAGAAAAAAATTATTAATTAACTATTGATTAACTAATTGAAAAATTGTGATAAAAATTTTTTTCAAGCGGATTATTGTTCATTAATCTATTCAGTTAGTGCCTGAATTTTTCCAATTTTTTATTTTCATATTTAGTATTTTAAAATAATTTTTATTGTTAAAGTGTCCAAAGTGGGTGTGGCTTGCCCGAGCCAGAGTACCCGTTTTCGGCCGTATTTTCATCCCTCTGGGAAAATTATAAATATTGATGCTACAATTCCGGGAATTGAGCTTTTTTTTAGGAAATTTCCTCCTCTTTTTGAATCTTTTTTTAGATTTAAAAAATTTTAATTAGTTTTTGAGATATTTACAAAATACTAAAGCCATCTTTTTTTTTTAGTTAATTGTTAATAACTTTTACAATTTTTTCATGCGGAACTTCATTTTTTTCAAAAATCATCTGGATGTCATTCCGAATCGAATGACACCTCAATCATAATTTTCGGAGACTGCTGAAAAAAGTTGGTCTAAATGGCACTTGTTGACTAGACTACTTTTTATTGGCTGCTACTATATCACATCATTTAAATAATGCCCCAGAACTCCTGAAAGATACAGCTCATAAGTTAAATTCCTCTTTTTATGTTGACAACCGTGTCACTAGTTTGAATAGCATTGAACAATTAACAAAGTTTATTAAAGAATCTAAATATTTGATGTCAACGGCACAATTCAATCTGAGAGGTTGGAATTATAATGGCATAGACAGTGTAACTGATGAAAATCACACACAGGATGATGAAACTATTATTGACCTTTCCAAACCTTCAGTATCAATTTTAGGCATATACTGGAACTACAGGGAAGATACTCTGTTTTTCAAATTCAATGAGCTTGAGAATATGATATCGTCAAGAAACTTATTTTAGAGGAACATAATCTCAATTGTCATGATGGAGTACAAATACTTCTGTCTATTTTACGCGAAAAGTTTTGGATTTTGAGAGGTCGAAATACTATCAAAGAAATTATAAGAAAATGTGTTATTTGTAAACGACATTCTAGCAAATCAATAGAACCACCTTGTGCTCCTTTACCAAAAGATAGACTTGAAATTTCAGGAGTTTTTGAAATTACAGGTGTAGATCTTGCAGGCCCACTGTATTTAAAAGGTGGTGAGAAGGCTTGGATTGTGATTTTTACATGTGCTGTGTACAGGGCAATACATTTGGAGTTGATCAAATCACTTTCTACAAAAGCTTTTATTTTCGCCCTCAGAAGGTTCATTAGTAGAAGAGGCAGGATATTAGTCATATATTCTGATAATGGCACTAATTTTATCGAAGCGAATAATCAATTTACGGAACTTAACTGGGAAGAAATTGAAAAATTTTCCCAAGTTAGACGTATTAAATGGAGGTTCAATCCCCCCTCAGCACCATGGTGGGGAGGATGGTGGGAAAGGCTCGTGAGAATCGTGAAAGATCTGCTACGTAGGAATTTAGGAAAAGCATCACTATATTAAGAAGAACTGTACACCATCTTATGTGATTGCGAAGCGGTTATAAATGCACAACCTCTGACATACATATCGAGTGGTGAAGAGTTTTTACCACTTACCCATCAAAATTTATCAAACCACTAGATTCAGAAGAAGTTCCAGATTTGGACCAAATGGACAGGAATCATTTCATCAAGAGACTCAGAAATCTCCAAACTATTAGAGATAACTTGAGAGATAGATTTTAAAAGGAATACCTTGCCGAACTGACTCAGACTGGTCAAAAGCCACGTGGTGCATTAAAAGTCAAAATAAAATAAATGTCACCAATTGTCTTGATAGAATCTAACAATAAGAAAAGGGTTAGCTGGCCATTAGGAAGGGTGATGGAGATTTATTCTGGAGGTGACGGTATAGGAAGAGTAGCAAAGGTGAAACTGAGAAACGGAGAACTGATTCGCCCAGTTCAACGGCTATTCCCCTTAGAAGTTACAGCGGATGAAGAAATAAAAATTATGAGGAACAAGGATATTCGGAGAGAGAATATAGACGAAGAGAAAGACGGCCAGAGAGAAAACGAAAAAGCCAAGGACGACGAAGGAAAAGAAGAAAAGCAAATTGAAGAAGAGAAAGAAAAGAAACCTATCGAGAAATACACCAGATCTGGAAGAAGAGTGAAGTTACCCGATAGATTACGTTACATTTGATATTTTCAATTTTCCTTTGGTTTGGGAGGATGTTAGAACTGATATATAATAAGGAACGCTTTGTATTTCTCTTTTAGCTTTTGTACCATGTTGTCATGGAAAAATATATTGAATTTTTAAAACAATCATTAATCTGTCAAAATGAAAGTTTATACTGAATTAAAACCTTCGAAAACTAGTAATTCGTCTCTTTACAAGTTGTGTCAGAATAAAAAATTTCGTAGTGCAATATTATTGACTATTAATGATGTTCGTTTCTTCATTTTTCTGTATTTTATATTATTTTCCTAAATAAGTTGACCATAATCCGTATTTGGGTGGACAAAATTCAGAGAGATGAACACAATAATTCATTATGTCTAGTACCGAAAGTGAGTACCTACTACTTAAAATCGGTAAAATATACTTTGGAACCAATTTGGAACTTACATTTTATTTCTTAACCCGCCTTGCTCTAATAAACATGGCAAACATTTTTTCATATCGATTCAATCAACTGGGTGCGTGTTGTTATACCCTACTGTTTCTTTAAATATTCCATAATTGCGAAAGTTCGTGACAAAGTAAAAAAATCACCACTTCTACTGAAATCTATCAATTTTGCATATATCATCAAGCCTGTTTAGGTTTTCTTATTTTACCATTCGTTTTCGTAAAATCTTTTCAGTGTGGTTAGATCATCCAAAAATAAATTTTCTGTTGAGAAAGAATTGCACAAAAAAAGAAACATCTTCACTATTACATGACATACAGTTTTTAAAATAGCGATGAAAGACCATTGTAACACACAACTCATCACACATATCACTTGTGAAAAGCAATTAAACTCAAAATAAGCTACAAAATTATTACTTTATATATACTGTTACGAACCTGGTAGTAGATAGAAAAATCATGAATCCTTCTGTTTGCCTTCTAGAAACCCATTAGAATGTACTAGAATCATTAAAGTTTAGTCGACAACTTAGTATGGAATGTTCTGTTGAAAGTTCTATAGCTTCTAGAATAATGTTATCCTATAAATACGATCAGATTTGCCAAGTTTGGAAAGTTTTTGAGTTTTGTTTACTTTTTAACATTTGACTGTTCTAACGTTACCAAGTGAAGTATTTATTTGAACTGCAAAGTGTCAAACAGTGATGTCAGTTGTATTATTTGTTCTGTGACAATAAAGGCGAGTTTATAAGTAAGTGTACCACTTATTGAACCTGAAAAACGCAACATTTGGTGACAGCGGTGAGATAAGTGGTACTGAAGAAAGAAGAGTGGAGCAGATTTACAGTATTTGATGGTGAATACTCGAGCACAGAATTACGACGAGATGGCGACGTTAGACATAATCCAGCTTTTGAAGGGACAAGAAGCGAAAAGAAAACAAGAGCAAGAGGAACAAGAAGCTAAAAGAAAACAAGAGCAAGAGGGACAAGAACTCAAAAGGAAACAGGAACAAGAAGAGTTTTTCCAACAATTTGAAATGCGCAGAAAACAAGAACAAGATGAACAAGAAGCTAGAAGACGACAAGAACAAGAGGAGCAAGAGGCGCGGTTAGTCCAACGGTTACAACAGCAGCATGTCGATCTCCTGCAACAGTTTAGTCACAGCCAACAGTGCTTCCAGAATGAAATCACCGAAATAGTCCAGGAAGTTAAAGGGGAGGTCCGGGAGGTCAGAGATGAAGTCCAGGAAGTCAGAGGAAGAGTCCAGGAGGTCGAAATTGAACTGTCCAAAATGAATGAACAGGTGGTACAAGAAGTAAACAAGAAATTCAACGAAGAAGTGGATAGGATCAATGAGAGGATAGAAACAATACACCTTCCACACAAGCGAGCACCCTCTGAGGAAATTTCTCCCACCAGTGAAAGGCAATTTTCACTGACATATCTAAGGCCTGCTAAAGCAAAAATTTTGAAGCCTCCAACATTTGATGGGCAATCTTCATGGTCTATGTATCGACGTCAATTTGAGACGGCAGCAAACGCAAACGGCTGGTCCGAGGAAGAAAAGGCCACTTCACTAGTCCTGTGTCTGCGAGGCCAAGCGTTAGAGATATTGCAGAATATCCCCGAGAATAAGGAGAAGGAGTATTCTAGAATCGTGGAAGCTTTAGAGATAAGATATTGGCAGCAGTATCTTAAACAAGTGTTCCAGAGTCAGCTAAAGAGTCGATCCCAAAAACCAAACGAATCACTGCAGGAATATGGAGCAGATGTGGAGCGACTCATTAATTTGGCCTATTCACAAGCACCGAAAGAGTTCATAGAACAAATTGGAGTGCAAACCTTCATCGACGGCCTAAGAGATCCCGACATGCAGCAAGCCCTTCCACTAGAACGTCTTCAGACCATAAGCGGGGTACTAATAGCATCATTGGAGTTCGAAGCGGCTAAAAATGCATCAAGAAATACGAGATCCAAGTTACGAGAAGTCAAATTCATCGAAGATTCTTCTACGAGCGAGGCGCTGTTGAATAAGTTATTGGACTCCATATCGGCATTGGGTAAACGAATGACTGAAGAAAATAAATGGAGGCGCTGCTATAGCTGCGGAAAAAATGGTCATTTACAAAGAAGCTGCTGGAAAAGATCAAGGTCCAGAAGTCCAATGAGGGTAAGGACGACATCTACAAGCAATGAAGCGAGATCGAGATCCCCAAGCCCAAGAAAGGAACAACGTGGTCGTTTTATCAGAGGAGGCTACAGGAGGTCACCCACGCCAGAAGGGAGACCTCGAACGCCTGAAAGAAGACTCTCTTCCAACCAGGAAAACGAGAATTAGTCGGCACTAGGGGGCGTGTGTCAACTTTCAGTGTTCAAAGCCCCAAGATTCCTATCTCGACGTTGAAGAGAAATGGACAAAGTCTACTAGTACAAGGCCAATTAGAAGATCGAAGATGCACCTTCACTATAGATACAGGAGCTTCCAAAACAGTTGTTCGTCCAGACCTCATACAAAAATCTGTAAAGCCGATAAAGAGGAATATGGTTTTGGAAACAGCTACGGGACAAACCTCACCAATCATTGGAGAGACGCTTGTACACATCCAGATAGGCCCCATTACCATGGAACATTTTATGTTGGTTGCAGACATAAAGGATGAATGTGTTTTGGGTCTAGATATCATGGAGAAGAACGACTTCATCCTTAATGTCAGAAAGAAAATATTGCGGATCGGCAATGAAGAAATCTTCCTGAGCAGATACGAAGAAAAACTCCAACCAATGAAGATTTATGTTGAGAAAGACATCCATATTCCGAAAAACTCCGAAACCATTGTTATGGCCAGACTGGAAGGTGAACCTGGGGATATCGTAACGATGGACTTCTAATTGCCCGATGTCTTGTGAACACGGAACAACAAATTCCTGTCAGGGTTGCCAATACTACAGATATCAAAGTTTTCCTGAGGAAAAACGACCAATTGGGCATCTGCAAACCCGTCACTCGAGTCATCAATTGTGAAAACCAAACTCGAACACTTCGAAGAAAAACTACCAACATCGATCAGAGAAAATTCGACTAAATGATGGAATCCACGGAACACCTATCTCTGGAAGAAAAACAGAAGGTCAAAGAGTTTCTCGATAGTCATGGAGACATCTTCTCAATAGAAACTTCAACGGGACGTACCAATCTAGTCCAACACCGAATCAACACCTTCGACGCACAACCAATCCGACAAGCTCCAAGGAGACTACCATTTGCCAAACAGAGAGAGGTAGTCAACATGATCAACGACATGCTGAAGGATGACGTAATTGAAGAATCCACAAGCCCGTGGTCCTCACGGGTAGTCTTAGTAACTAAAAAGGATGGATCAACCCGATTTTGCGTGGACTATCGACGATTGAATGACGTTTTCTCCATTGCCAAGAATCGATGACACGCTTAACACACTATCTGGTTCAAAATGGTTTTCAATATTGGATTTGAAAAGCGGTTACTGGCAAGTGGAAGTCCATCCCGATGACAGAGACAAGACAGCATTCTCTGCCGGACACGGCAAGTTCTTCCGTTTGGATTATGTAATGCTCCTGCCACCTTTGAACGACTTATGGAACTAGTACTAAGGGATTTGACATGGAAAACCTGCCTTGTCTACGTGGATGACGTAATGGTAATGGGAAAGACATTTGACGAACATTTGAAAAATTTGGAAGAAGTATTTTTGAGGTTAGAAAACGCCAACCTACAGCTCAATCCAAAATATGCTGTTTATTTAAAAAGGAAGTTAATTTCTTAGGCCATGTCATCTCGGCCGAAGGAATCAAGACCGATCCTGCGAAAATCGAGGCTGTTAGGAGTTGGCCACATCCCAGAGACAAACACGTAAGAAGTTTCTTGGGACTATGCATTTACTATCGAAAATTCGTACAGGATTTTGGAAAAATCGCCAAGCCACTCCATCGCTTGACTGAGAACAACGTTCAGTTTGATTGGAGTTCTGATTGTCAGCAGTCATTCACTGAACTGAAGAAGAAATTATCAACTGCACCTATTTTAGCTTATCCACAAGAGAAAGGCACTTTCATTTTGGACTGTGATGCGTCTCAGCATGGTATTGGATCCGTTTTATCTCAGGAACAGGATGGCGAAGAGAAAGTTATAGCCTACTATAGTAAAATTCTGGGCAAAGCCGAAAAGAACTACTGTGTTCCGAGAAAGGAACTTTTATCGTTAGTCAAAGCCATTGAACATTTCCACACCTACCTCTATGGCAGACGTTTTCTCGTGAGGACTGATCACAGCGCTCTGCAGTGGATAATGAACTTCAAGAAGCCTGAGGGTCAGGTTGCCAGATGGATAGAAAGACTCCAACAATATGACTTCAAAATAATTCATCTTAGGGGCAGGAAACACAGCAATGCAGACACCTCATCAAGACGTCCATGCTTGGAGCAGGAATGCCGGTATTGTCAGAAACTTGAAAACAAAGAGGCCAACTTCTACAATGAAGAGCAGTGCAAGGAAATTTTGCAAGCAACTACCGTGAGAGTCGAGTCCGAAGAATCTGATTTATGGACAACAGAAGAAATGAGGAAAAGTCAGAAGAAAGATAACAATCTGAAGTTAGTCCTAAGCTGGCTAAAAAATGGAGTAAGACCCGAGTGGCAGGAAGTATCCAAGTTTGGTGCAGTTGCCAAAGGATACTGGGCTCAGTGGGATTCCCATGTCTTCGTGATGGCCTATTGCATCGCAGATGGGAGAGCCCAGATGGAGCAACCGTGGTGTACCAACTGGTGCTGCCAAAGGTTCATGTCAAAGATGTGCTTGAACAACTTCATAGTAGTCGTGCAGGTGGACACTTCGGAATCAAGAGGAACCCTAGCTAGAGTTTGAGATCGATTCTATTGGGTGAATTGCCGTCGAGATGTTGAAGAATGGTGTGAGAGATGTGATCTATGTTCTTCAAAGAAGGGAACGAAAGCCAGAAGTCGAGGAAAAATGGCTCAGTATCTTTCTGGTGAACCATTCGAAAGAGTAGCAGTTGACATTCTGGGGCCGTTTCCTGTTACTGAGCATGGAAATAAATACTTGATGGTAGCCATGGACTATTTCTCCAAAGGGCCCGAAGTTGTGCCCATTCCAAACTAGGAGGCAAAGACAGTTGCAAAGGCCTTCCTAGAAAATGTGATAGCCAGACATGGAGTTCAGCTAGAATTACATTCAGATCAAAGAAGAAACTTCGAATCCGAGTTATGGCAGGAAATGATGAACATTTTAGGCGTGAAGAAAACTCGCACAACAGCCTTACATCCACAATTAGATGGAATGGTTGAACGACACAATAAAACCATCAGCCAGTATCTGTCGATGTTCATCTCCAAGAATCAAAAGGATTGGGATGAGTTGGTGCCACTATTTCTCCTATCCTATCGAAGTGCCCAGCATGAGTCCACCGGATATACCCCTTCAATGTTAATCACTGGGAGAGAAATGAAACTGCTAATCGATCTGCCTATTTGGAATGCCACCCGCCAGGAATGTAGATGAGGACAAAGTTCTTCCAGAATTTGTCAAAGCATTGCGAGAAAGACTAGATCGAGTGCATGAATTTTGCAGACATCGTCTTCAAATCACCAGTGACAAGATGAAGAAGAGATTTGACAGGAATACTCCAGGGACTATGTTTGAGCCAGGTGATGCTGTTTGGCTGTACCAACCTCAAAGAAAGAAAGGACTATGTCCCAAGCTACAGAGGAACTGGACAGGCCCTTATGTCGTCGTGAAGAAAATCAAAGATTTGGTGTACCGCATCCAGCTTACCGCAAGGAGCAAACCCAAAGTTGTTCACGTGGAGAGGTTAGCAGAATACCGAGGCCACGACCCTCCAAATTGGTTCCAGCGAGACAATCAAGATGGAGATGATGTTATCCGGGACGGAATAACCTAGAAGAGGAGACAGTGTTACGAACCTGGTAGTAGATAGAAAAATCATGAATTCTTCTGTTTGCCTTCTAGAAACCCATTAGAATGTACTAGAATCATTAAAGTTTATTCGAGAACTTAGTATGGAATGTTCTGTTGAAAGTTCTATAGCTTCTAGAATAATGTTATCCTATAAATACGATCAGATTTGCCAAGTTTGGAAAGTTTTTGAGTTTTGTTTACTTTTTAACATTTGACTGTTGTAACGTTACCAAGTGAAGTTTGAAGTATTTATTTGAACTGCAAAGTGTCAAACAGTGTTGTCAGTTGTATTATTTGTTCTGTGATAATAAAGGCGAGTTTATAAGTAAGTGTACCACTTATTGAACCTGAAAAACGCAACAATACTTTATTATAAAGAACTTTGATTTCCATGCAGCTGAAGTTCAATACTTTTATGTGAAATGTGTGATTATTATTTAATCCAGTGAATTGAATATCAGCAAAATAAAAATTATATAATAGGTCGAAAATGTAACGAATAAAACTGCTTGCGGACAGTGATTCTGTAAATTTGAATGATTATGTTGTTTTCTTCATTTCATGCTCGTGCGCAATACTTGAAGCTTCTGTTCATGAAAATTCACCCTAACAAGTAAACCGACGGTGGCGGTTCACGAAGTATCGCGGGATTTTTGGAAAATAGACCGCGATTTCATTTGTTTTCTCATAATCAAGCAAGCGAATGTCCACCGTTTTATCCTACAGTTTTACAGGTATGAGTCCGCACACCAGGGTTTTTAGGCATCCTACTCAGAATAATGAAGTAGATATATTGTTACCGTGACTACGGGGTATACAAGTTTCACCAATATAAATAAATGTCAGATAAAGTCAGCAAATATCAGATGAAGTCGGAAATTAAATTCGCGAATAATAAATTGAAAAACATGTCTTCCGACGAAGAATTTATGGATTGCACCCTACCAGAAGTACGACAGGCTGCTCACGCAGCAGTCCAGGGCTTGGTGCCAGAAAAAATAATAGATGAATAGATGAAATGAGGATGGAAACTGAGGGCGGGAAGTGAGGTCGGGAAGTAGAGGTGTGTAATGTGACACTTCCCAACCTTCCATGACGTTAGTAATGACAGCATTACATATATATATGGTTGTAAATAAAATTTACTTTTGTAACTCATCTGATATTGGAGATTTGACTATATTTGAAACATTTTCTGGTAGGAATTATTATTGAAAAAAGTAATACACATACATAGGTTAGATCATGTTTTTTTCTTTTTTCATTTTTAAGCCATAAGAGAAGGGAACATGATCTAATCTAACCAAACTGGACCTTGATATCCAAGTTGATCCTCCACGTAACCTAAAATTACATTACACACCACGCAGGCGTAACCAAAATAGAGTTTTGATTGGTCCATGCGGATTGCCTATTGGGAAGTGTTGTGGATAGGAATTCTTCCTCCCCGCATTATGATCTCAGAAAGTATCTCGGTGCATTGTGTGTCTCGTATCCAATCTGTGATCAACTACATGGCCGCTAATAAGCGTTTTACGCACACAGTGCGGCTAATTGCCATACATAAAATCAAGGCGTGCTGTTTACGACCAAACAGCTCTATCTCAATAGAATACGAATGCTGATGGCTGTAAGTAAGTCTCTAGCAAGGCAGGCAAAGAAGTATCACGGAAAACATGAAGTTCCGTGGTAAAACTTCTCGCTTATTCCACGTGTTGAAGAAAATCCGCCAGCCGCTTATCGAAAGAAAATCTTCTGTAAGAATATCTATGAGTTTTCGCAACCACTTAACATAGATACTCCAGCCCTAGCGCAGTTCGAAGATTTCTGCAGGGAACTCATGTTTAGATGGGGAGCAACAGATTACGGGTTAGTTTGACGGAAAGCGAGCCGTGCTAATCCCCAAATCCGAAGATATATCTGATCCTTAGAAGTATGTATGTTATAAAATGATAACCCCCATCTTATACATGAGAACACTCTCCGCAGTTGACCCAGTGCAAAACGCAGGACTCAATAAGCGTAACTTTTCAATGGCTTGGATCGATTACTACAAGGCATTTCTTACAACATCACATAAGATCATGTAACGTAACCGGAGTTACTTTGATTGCTCAGACTGCTCAGCAGAGAACGGCGTAGGTTCTTTGGACTATATTGCCAGTTTCGGATTTTCTATGTGGCAGGCAAGTATTTTAAATTTTGAACTTCAAGAATTTGGCTGGCTAAAGCTGAGTTTTCATGCATCCGAATTTTCGGTTTTTCGTTGGAAATTTGAAAGAAATGTCCCTTTTTCGTACGAATGATATTTTAAGCGGTTTTCATTTATGCGAAATGCCTTCACATGAAATATTCAACGTCAACCCCCTAATTTACCATTTACCATTTTCTCAAGTAAATTCCTCAGCTCGTTGATTATGCTGTGGTTATTTTCGTAGTTTGAAAATAGGTCTCATCCAAAATCGTTTGGGAGCCCTTTTTCTTTTTTTCTTCATTTAAAAATTTCAATACGTTAACAAAATCAGTTAAATATAATATTACGGCTGTTCTTATCCTCATATTAATAATCATGAGATTGCTGTCCATATATTTGACATTGAAATTTTTAATATGCCTGGAAACAAACAGACATAACCGCACTGATCATTGTTCTCCTTTAAAATTTCGGACAAGTTGACTTTAGCCGCTTTCCAATGGCCACAGGGAGTAGCTCTGGGTAGCTCCTGAAGTGATTTGACAGATCACGACAAATTATGTTCCAATTAAAACCCAGTTATAAAGTCAGGTGCGGTTCACTTCAGGTTCAGTTCAGGGGTAACAATCTCCACTGGGGGCTACTGCCCCTGGCAGTTGGAAAGCAGCTTTTATTTCAACTTCTTGAATTTATTCCTACCATCAGTTAAAATTTGCTGCCACGAAATATATTTGAACAGCTTTTGACAGATTTTGTACGAAAAATAAATAATTCGTTTACATGAAAACGTAGCTTTAGACGCCAGCAATTTTTATTTAATAGGAATAAAAAGTACAAAATACCTAATGATAGATAATTGAAATAAGATAAATTGACTTCCTTCTGTAACCAGACCAACAATAAAACAATATTTCAAAACAAATATATATTAAAAAATTTAACAAAATGTAGTGTCAAAGTCACACGTTGATATTCAAACAATATTATGAGGTTAAACGACCACAGATTTGAAAATCAACAGTATATGATACCTCACTGAATATGTGATATAATTTTACGTGAAACTTATTTACAATTTAATAAAATGATGTACTCCTCAACACAGGAATTGAGATGTATGAGTACTTAAATCTACAATAATCTTAGCAACAGTATATTAATGGTGCACCATGAAAAACTTACTTGAAATAATTACTGAACATGTGATATATATGTGAATACAAATAGAAAAAACATATAGAAATAAAGATTAATAAATGTCAATATTTAAAGTCCACAAGTTTGGAGGTTAGTTGTTTCGAAAATCAAAATTGTCGTTTTGAGGTTAGCACTCTGATATGTATGTTAAACTTGAAAATGTTCAACTTGACGGTAAACGAAAAAATAGGATTATCAGCTTGACAAAATAGTGTCGCTTTCTGGTTTGCAACATGCACAAATAAATATTTTATTTGAGACTCACAGGTAAATTCTCTTCCACTTGATCACACCTCAGAATTTGCACTAAGTGATTAAATACTGCTTATCATCGCAACACTGGATCCAATTAACTAGAAGGCCATCATCGATGGTTCATCAACAGGTTATTAGATCATAAATTCCGTTGCAATTGGCACTTCCTTCTGGATTGGAGTTGATTGACAATCTAATTCCCAGTATTATTCACTTGAGCTTCATTCGAAAATATTTATGATGGCATCAATCCATGTGGATTTAGATTTACTACCGTGACCTGATTTACACCATCAAGCGAGTTGTTCACACCTCGACTGTCAAACTAAGAAGAGACTCATCCCACCTCTCTAATTCTTGAACTCAATTTCCGACATCATGTCAGTGAAATCTATATGAACCCAACGTTATCAACCCAGATGGGTCTGTCTACAAATGAAATTTACCCTTAGACAAGTTCAGCTATTTGCCATCAGCTGTCACTGGACGTCTTAGCTAGTGAGATAATTCTGTTGTCTACTCTTTAGACAAGTTTACATGTTCGTTATTAGGTGTCGCTTCTAGTATGGTTTTGGAATTAAGTGAAAACAAATTAAAATCTAAATGTAACGATATTTTCGTTACAATCATCATGCATTTGTTCAGAGGCCTTGCGGTACCATCGAATAGTGAAATACTTCGAACAGCTTATGCCGCTCTGGAGGACTCGCTTCACCATAAGATCTGGTCAGGTCAGAATCCAAACAGAGTAGGTAATCTTCTGAAGGGGCAAATTTCAGGAAGACTCCTTTAGCCCAATTCTCTTCTGCATATCCCTATTGCCATTGTCCGTTGTACTACGGAAAACCCGTAGATACAACTACAGCACCCCCAGCTACCGGAGGCATAAAGTCATCCATCGGGATAAAATTATCTACATCAGTGCTCAACGATAGTGGAGGAGTACATCCATGATATCGGAATGGAATTCGGGATCAACAAATATTAATCTAAAAGATGACGATGCGAGGAATACAGAGAGGACATTCATCTCTTAGATGGGCGCATGATTATTGATGCCAGAGGGGTGAAACGACGCAGCTTCCAAGCAAAACGCTCTCCGTGGCAAGTATCAGCATAAACTTCGACAAATCTGGTCATCAGAACTGTCAAGTAAGCACAGAGTTGCTTCAACTAATATTCTTTCCGTTCCGATGTTACTCTACTCCTTTGGAGCTGCATCAACTCGACTCCAAAAACTCGCAATTCAATCCATCTTTATAGGAGCTTGTAATCTACATCGTCTGTTCTACGGTTATACTTCCCGATGCAACAGGGAATCCGTGGACTTTTGAGTTTGTAGTATCTACATAACAGAATGGTACTGGATGGAGCCTTTTACGTCATCAGGAGTTTAAAACTTCTCTCTGCACCAATATAATAATAATACTTCCTCATAAACATTCATAGAGTTTACCCAAAGGCATATCCTGTGCGGTAAGAGGACGGCTATTATCATTATTTGTCGTGGCTCAAGAATAAGCCAATGCATGTGCTCTTCTTCAAGAACGTTGAAGACCTCGGCTTATCCAAAAATTTTACCATTGATTTCCTCTGGTCAAGTGCGCTGCTGTCGAAGACCTAGAGATTCATAATGGCCAGCCAGGATGGAGTTTTCAACACCTTGGTCTAATGTAGTTACATGATAAGTTAGAGTTCCCAGACACTAGATGTACCGCGTGTCGTTGGGCTCTTGAGACCATAAAGAATTTTCTGTCACCTTGTCACTCTGATCGGAACGATAAAAACATCAACTTGACAGAAGTAAATTAAATTACAATTTAATGGTATAAAATTATATAGTGACCGTAGGGGAATTACATATTAGCAAACTTTGATTGGATTAGATTATAATACTTCGTTTGAAAGGGTTTTCAATTCTCCATTCAAAAAGCACTGGTTTTTTAAATTCTGATCATAGGTTTGGAATTCAATAGTGTATTGGTACCGATAACAAATTCAGTGGTAGATAATTTTTCAACCAAACACAATCTCAATATTGGAAATAGAACCGTAAAAATTTTTCAAATAATGCCTTTCCAAAATGTCACTCAAGATTGGTAATATCTCAAAACGGTAACAAATATTTTTTTTTTGTTTCAGATATTCCTAAATGTAATGTGATAAACCCACAGGACATCAGCCTATCTTTAGCAGAACACACTCGATCTCTAACATCAACAGCAGCTCTCATTGCTTTGCAAAGGATAAAGGACGCTTCAATGTATGTATTATAAAACGCATTTTGAAAATTTCAATTCTACACACATTGAAAAGAAAACAATTGTATTCCGATTGAAATTATTCTATAACACTTAAATTCTCAATAAACTATGTGATTAAGTTTTTCATAACAAATCACTAGATTAGGTCATATGAGTAATTTTGAAATAAATACCAATATTAGAAAATGTAATCTGCAAAAGAGCAAAATGAAATGTTCATGAGAAACATACGTTCGTCAGCCGTATCCGAAAGAGAGATTTCAGATAATAGAAATAAGAAAAAAATCGTTTGCTTTATACCACTCATTAGTTTTAACACTAACGTCTTCATCAAACAAAGTATTCGTTTGATTGTGTCCATTTAGGGCGAAACTGAATTTAAGGGTATTCATCTCTGAGAAAAATAGGAGTCGGAAACGATTTTCTTTTTTGATTGATGGAGGGATGTTTGAGTGTATGAAGATAAAAATATTAAAAAAATTATTCTTCAAGTATAAAAATGAACAGTATATTTCTCCCCATTTGTGCCCATTTTTGTTCATTGACACCATCAAAACGAACAAATATTTTTGTGTGGGTTTATCTTAGTATTGAAGTCGATCTCTATCATTTACTTAGTTTACCGACTATCTCACTTTTTTATTAAATATTTCTGTACAAGAATATGTTGTTTTCGGCTAAAACAACACAATCTTGTAAAATTTTTTACACAACAATTATAGGATAAAACTCCAGTACCTATATTGAAATTAGGAATGGGATATTTGGGAATATCAATGAATTTCACTTTCACTATAATTCCAATGCCAACACGCGCATGGAATCGCAATGATTACACTAATTCTGAGTTGCAGACAGAATTAGGCTAATTTTCGAGTTGCGAAGTCGGAATTATATTTTTTAATCCTGGGTTATGTATTTAAATCATTTACTGGGATACAAAATAAATAAAAATATTGCCCGCTTCAGATATCGCACGCCTAGGGTTAGAATTGGTTTCGCCTGATTTGAAGAAATGACAAATTTCAAAGATATTGAATGTTCTACCCACTTTCATTCATTTATTTCGAAGGATTCCTGATCTTTTGAATGAAAATCAGTTTATGAAACATTTACGGACCTGAGCAACAGTAACTCCATGTATGATTGAATACTTTATAGTGGAATTATTCAAAATATTTCATTCTCATTCAAAGTGTTTGAGTACGAAAATCCAATAAGGATGAGGATCAATCGAACACAATAAAATTCTGAAAATACATATATTCAATATTCTCTATTTAAGAAAGAGTTCACGTATTTCGAATGAGCGTATCAACTTAGTTGCATTCAGTGGACTGTATATCAGCCACAAATCATCGAGTATGCTTATCATTTTTTTATTCTGATCACTTTTTCGTTAGGTGACTCAAATGTTTCAATTTCGAGAAGATTCCAGTCATCTACAAGTATTTCACGATTCATATTGTTACGAGATTAATAAAAGCCCCCTAGCTGCGCCGCTGAGTCCATTCCGCGGACGCCTTATCCAAAATCAGTTTGCGGATCTGGAAAGAAGGCGCCAGGAGGAAAAACAAGAAGAGGAAAAGCGGCTCCAGGAGGAAAAACAAGAACAAGAAAATGAAAAACAAAAAGAATTAACACGTCGGTTGGAGGAAAAACAGGAACGAGAAGAGGCACTACAGAAAATTCTCGAAGAACAGAGGAAAGAGCGAGAAAATGAAAAACAAGAAGAGGAATTGAGACGGTTGGATGAAAAGAAAGAACGAGAAAATGAAAAACAGGAAGAGGAAATGCGACGGTTGGATGAAAAGAAAGAACGAGAAGAGGGACTCCAGAAAATTCTCGAGCAACAAAAGAATGAATTGGAACGAATAGAAAAACAAAGGAAAACAGACATCCAGAAGGTTCTAGAACATCAAGACAAGTTCTTCCAACATGTATTACAGAAAACCGAAGTACAAATGGAGGAACTGAAAGAAGAACTGAAAGAAGAACTGAAAGAAGAACTGAAGGAAGACGTCAAGAAAATCGACGATGAGGTTAATAAGAAATTTGATACGGTGCGAGAAGAGATGAAAGGACTAGAAAACCAAATAGCACTCCTCAAGAAGCAAGATCGTCGAGACAGGGTTGCCACATCAGGAATTTCCGTAAAACCACCGACTTTTGATGGACAGTCCTCTTGGTCCATGTATCGCCGGCAATTTGAAGCTGCAGCAGTGGCAAATGGATGGGGTGAAGAAAAAAAGCTACGGCCCTTATAGTAGCTTTGAGAGGGCCAGCTTTGGGTATGTTACAGACAATACCTATCGAACAGCAAAATAAATATAAAGACCTGATTACTGCATTAGAGTTACGGTATGGCGATCAACATCGAGAACAGCTGTATCGGGCTCAAATGAAAACGCGCACTCAGAAATCAGGTGAGAGTCTGCAGGAATTTGAATCGGATGTGAGACGCCTAATTCAGCTGGCTTACCCAGAAGCACCGGGAGATTTCAAAGAACAGTTAGCGGTGCAGTTATTTATAGATGGACTCAGAGACACCGAATCCAAAGGACTCTGCGATTGACACACTTCGAGAGGAGTAGTGATGCCTTGGTACGTTCTTTAGAAGTTGAGGCGGCCCTCAACTCCTTGAGTCCGAAAGTACGAGCGGTTTCAATAAAAGAACCCGAACAACGAGCAAGCACAGTTACTAGTTTATTGGAGAAGGTTCTGAATGCGCTCAGATCTTTGAAAAGCGGAATGAGCACTCAGAATAACAGGGCTTGCTATCGATGTGGAAAATTGGGACATTTTATTAGAGACTGCAGGGTAAGAATGCCACAACGTTCGCTATCACCTGTGTGGACAAGGTCTTCCAGCGAGTCCTCAAATTGGCGGCAGGAAAAATTTGAATCAGACAACATTTCGGGGCGCATACCGGCTAGCAAAGATGGAGCCCCCAGGATCATCCCTGTTAAGAGGCTACAAACAACCGAATTGATATCGGGGCACATGCTGGCTAGCAATAATGGAGCCCCCAGGGTCATCCCTATTAACAGGCTAAGAAGAACAACTGATTACATTTCAGGAAAATTGAACGAAAAAAACGTCGTATGCACCATAGACACCGGTGCTGCAGTTTCTTTGGTACGCAGTGACATTCTTCGGCCAGAAAGCGTGAAACCTATCTCTTCAAACCTTGTGCTTCGAACAGTCACTGGAGAAAATGCACCTATTCGAGGAGAAGCTGAGATTACACTGATTCTTGGGCGACTCACCATCACAAATACAGTGTACGTCGCGGATATAGAAGATGAATTTATACTTGGGATGGATTTGATCAGTGACTACGGGTTTTCGTTTGACAATGAAGAGAGGATCATGAAGTTTGTAGGGGAAGAATTTGTACTCACAACTCCAACAGAGAGGACGATGTCTGTGAAACTGCGATTAGTGAAAACCGTGAAAATTCCTGGATTTTCGGAGAAAGTAGTTTATGCTACATTAGATGGAGACCCTGGGTGCTGCGTTGGAATAGTACAGCCCTGTGTTAAATCACCTAGCGATTTGGTTCTTGCACGAGCCCTAGTAAATACAAAACATGCTATTCCTGTGAGAGTTGCCAACGTGTATGCCAAAGAAATAACAGCTAAAGAAGGCGATATCATTGGAATCTGTGAACCTATTTCATGGGTAGCAAACTATGATTCAAGTGACCACCAGGAAAGAAAGGAAGCCTCAAAGAGTGTTATGACAGTTCTTGAAAAATCATTTGAACACTTGTTGACAGAAGAATTGAGAGCTGCTAAAAATTTCATCAGAAGTGAAAGCGACATCTTTGATTCAACAACAACAGGAAGAACTAACCTGGTCAAACACAGGATCGATACTGGCCAAGCCCATCCGATTCGGCAACCACCAAGAAGAGTTCCATTTGCCAAACAACAAGAGGTGGAAGAGCTTGTTGACAAGATGATGAAAGATGGTGTGATTGAAGAATCATCGAGCCCTTGGTCTGCACCTGTTGTGTTAGTTTCTAAGAAAGATGGATCCACGAGATTCTGTGTGTATTATAGGAAATTGAATGATGTAACGAAGAAGGATAGCTACCCTTTACCAAGGATTGACGACACATTAACAACTTTAGCAGGTTCACGTTGGTTCTCAACCCTAGATCTGAAGAGCGGGTATTGGCAAGTGGGCATACATGAAGAAGATAAGGAGAAGACAGCATTTTCGACTGGAAGCGGACTTTATCAGTTCACTGTCATGCCTTTTGGATTTTGCAATGCTCCAGCAACATTTGAAAGGCTTATGGAGCTGGTCCTGCGAGGACTCACTTGGAAGACTTGTCTAGTATACCTCGACGACGTTTAAGTCATGGGAAAGACATTTGAAGAACATGTGCAAAACTTACGAGAAGTACTCCAACGATTCAGGAATGCCAACCTTAAACTAAATCCCCAGAAATGCTCATTGTTCCAGAAAGAAGTGGATTTTCTGGGCCACACAGTGTCATCAGACGGCATCCGAACAAACGAAAGGAAGATACAGACGATCCGAGACTGGCCGAGACCTAAAGACAAACATGAAGTGAGGAGCTTCTTGGGCTCTGCACTTACTACCGTCGGTTTGTAGAAGGATTTGCTGACATTGCGGCACCCCTACATAAGTTGACAGAAGACCGAGTCAAATTCGTCTGGTCCAACGAAAGTGAACGGGCATTTGGAAAGCTGAAAGTTGCTCTATGTTCCAGTCCGATTTTAAGTTTTCCACGTCAAAGAGGCCTTTTCGTTTTGGACACAGATGCAAGTAACAATGGGATTGGAGCCGTACTATCACAAGAGCAAGATGGAGGAAAAAGTAATTGAGTTTTACAGCAAGGCACTGACCAAACCAGAAAGAAATTATTGCGTAACAAGGAAGGAACTACTGGCAATAATCAATGCTGTCGACCACTTCCACAAATATCTATATGGAAGAGAATTTCTCATTAGAACAGATCATGCAGCTTTGAAGTGGTTACTCGAAATGAAGACCCCTGAAGGACAAGTAGCAAGGTGGATTGAGAAGTTGAACCAGTATCACTTCAAAATAAAACATCGACCAGGATGATTACACAACAACGCAGATGCCTTATCGAGAAGACCTTGTTCGGATACCTGTGAGCATTGTGAGCGGATTGAACGTCGCGAAGGAATCAACCAAGTGAGATTAATGGTTGACGACAATTGGACCACAGCGAAAATGAGGAAGGACCAAGAAAGTGATCCAAACGTTGCAGATTTTCTACGATGGAAGGAAAGCGGAGCGGAAAGACCCACTTGGAAGGAAATCTCCTTACGATCACCAGCTTTCAAGGCATTGTGGGCTCAATGGGATTCCCTGATTGTTAAGAATAGTCTATTGAAGAGAGCTTGGGAATCGGCCGACGGCAGAAAAGTGATTTCTCAATTGGTTGTGCCTAGGTCGAGGATAAGTGATGTCTTGGAGGAGATCTATGGCAGCAAATCAGGTGGACATTTTGGAGTAAATAAGACCATGGATAAAATACGGCAGAGATTTTACTGGGTCCAATGTCGTGAAGATGTAGAGAGATGGTGCCGAAGATGTCTGAAGTGTGAAGCAAGCAAAGGTCCCAAGACAAGATCGAGAGGAGAAATGAAACAATACAATGTAGGTGCTCCCTTCGAACTAATCGCCATCGATGTAGCAGGACCGTTTCCGATGACGAATGATGGAAACAAATACATCCTCGTTGCCATGGATTACTTTAGCAAATGGGTTGAAGCTTATGCCTTGGCTAATCAAGAAGCATGCACAGTTGCAAGAGCTTTGGTGGATAACATGTTTTCAAGGTTTGGAGTCCCAATGGAGCTACATTCCAATCAAGGAAGAAATTTTGAATCAAATTTATTCAAGGAAGTTTGTGAATTGATGGGAATTAGCAAGACTAGAACAACGGCCCCTCCACCCACAGTCTGATGGCATGGTTGAAAGGTTTAACAGGACTATGGAAGAACATCTTTCCAAAGTAGTAGAGGAGCACCAAAAGACCTGGGACCGACATCTTCCACTATTCTTGATGGCTTACAGGGCCTCTGTGCACGATTCCACAAAGCTCACTCCAGCCAGCATCATCTTCGGGAGAGAACTTCGGTTGCCCTGTGACTTGGTGTTCGGATCACCAAGTTCTGAAGGAAAAGAGGTACAGGATTATGCAGACGAACTGCGAGATAGCTTGAATGGGATCCACGAATTTGCAAGAAAAAGATTGAAGATAACTAGTGACAGAATGAAGGCTCGATACGATCTTAAGGCTAATACTGGTGGATTCAAAGAAGGAGATCGAGTGTGGCTGTACAATCCTCGTCGTACGAAAGGATTTTCTCCTAAATTAACACCATCTTGGGAAGGAGACCATATACGATAGTGAAAAGAATAAAAGACGTGGTCTATAGAATTCAACGCAGCCCGAGAGCGAAAATGAAGGTCGTTCACCTAGAGAGACTCAAACGTTATAATGGAGACAACGACACATTGTTTGATCGGGACGATCAAAATTGAGAGGGGGATAATGTTACGAGATTGATAAAAGCCTCCTAGCCGCGCCGCTGAGTCCATTCCGCGGACGTCTCATCCATAATTAGTTCCAAGAAGTGTTTATTTGGATGGATCGTTTTCTGTAATGCAAGAATAGTCTAGATAACGGAGCTGCCGCGTCATCGCTCAATTCCTGGAAATATGTAGAAGTTCTCCGTTTTGAGTATTCTCGAATCATCGCGATTAATCCAGTCCACATGATGAGCGCCTATATAAACGGAGACGTTTGACTGGGAAGAAAGTTTTTATGAAGAGAATTATTTAAGAAGATTAGAAAGTGATAATATGCAGAAGTGTTTGGAATATTTAGCTAGTTGTATTGTTGTATAGATAGATCTAAGTGTTTTATTAGTCAGTGAAGTGTTGTATGTTTGTTAAAAGTGAAGTTAGAAAATAAACAGTTTAGTAGTGTGCTCGGCCTATTATTCAGCAAAACGTAACAATATGCATAGTTATTTTATTCTTAATGATGGAACCACAGCGTTATTTGAGTTCCGCTATATTTTATTCGGAGGATTTAATAGAATCCTTTCATAATGAATCCGCAAATGATGGAATATATATCTCTCAAATATTGCATATTTTTTGAAGAACTCATTTGTTATATACGCCCCAATGAACAATTTACCTCCAAGACATAAACATGAAATGGAATATTTCCAAAAGTTATGCTGAACATTCGTATCTAGCAACAGAAAATGAATCTGAGAGTATAAAAAGTTCAACTTAGCCTGGTTTGAGTGGTCGGGAAGGCTTTTCTTTTTCCAGCAACTTAGTAATAAGTATGTGTGACGAAATCATTTACAAATCTCAAACTTCCTCTTAAATTTTATATTTTTGATCCTAAACCTCGTTCTTTGGAGGAAACTGAGAAAATTGTGCTAGAACATAGATCAAAGTATAAGGTGGTATTTTTAAAAATTCAAATTCAGATTGTCATGAACGTTCTTGAGATTTTCTTCATATTTCAGATCAATAAGAAGAAGTCCAATGCATGATTCAACTCCAAGTAAATCTACCACTATTAACAACAACAACATCTACGAAGATAACAGGACGCCAGAAGTAACGATACGAAGAAGAAAAATTCACAGATGTGATGTTGCCGGTTGTCATAAGGTTTACACTAAGAGTTCACACCTGAAAGCCCATAAAAGAACCCACACAGGTATACATAATCATCATACAAGAAAATTGGAGCAACTATTGGTTCTCGTCAATATGATATCAGTCTAATGCACCTGCCTAGTTTTAATATATTTGTACAGTTGCTTGGTGGTTTGTTGTACTTAATTCATTTTTTTATTTTTCTGGTATGTTTTATCTTGTCTTATCTATTTTTATGCCTTCCATTGTTCCCTTTATTCAGAATAACGTTTTTTCTAAACTCCCCGTCAAGTAATTTCATGATTAGAGAATGAGCGATGCCTGACGAAAGGAAATTGAACTGATGATAAAAATTCATTCAAAATCCAACCTTCTGCTACATCCGCTATAAGAATCCAATTGGAAAAAACTATTGCCTCCTAATACCGCAAAATCATATCCATCAGATTGTTGATAAAACTCCTAAATACTACCTACTGACCATCAGTTACTTGAAAACTAACAATTATCAGTAGTTGTGTATGTTTATGTTCTGAAGTATTTTCAACTCATTTGAGCTTGTGACCTAACTTGCATTTGATGTTACAGACGAAATAGAAATAGGTATAAAATATTATGGGTCTACAAAACAGTGAGGAATAAAGATGATACAATGTCAGTTTTGTGTCAGGTTGATTGTCAAACTTTGGAAGCGAATGAATGAATAAGAAAAATCTGTTATTAAGTAATCCTGAAAACATATTGTGACGATTTCGAGACCGGCCCTGATCATCCAATTACACTCCACACTCGAAATGTAAACAAGTTCTCTTCTGACAAAAACATGACTCATCCGTGGAAGGGACGCGAAAGTTCTAACTGAAGATTCTAGGAACCTCTAAGAAGTCGCCGAACAGACTGGAAAGATCGAAAACTGTAAATGCTACTATATACCGGGTGGCTACGGAAGTATTGCCTACGGAATATCTCAGTTATTGTATGAAGTAGGTTTGTGAAATTTGGAGCGTCGATATAATGACATAAGAGCTAGAATTTGAGCATATTGACATGTCGAAGTTAACTTCCGGTCTGACCGGAAGTAACATCAACTTTCTTATTTTAAATGGAAACCCTATTTTTTTTCTTTTCGCTTTATTCAGCATTCAATTCCCTTTCTAATGACATATCACAAGTTGGTATCTAACCAGAAACTAGATGAGAAAAAAAATTATTATTGAAATTCACCGAGTAGGCCGTGGAAGCAAAATGAAAGCCAAAAATTGAAAAGTTGGCTATAGAAACCATACGTCACTTGATAACAGTTGCTACTACTGTGATATTTTATAACAAATCTGTTTTGTTATTTGAAGAATAATAATTAGATTTGTTGGTATTTCATTTCAAAAAATTACTTTCTATTATATCATTAGAAAGGAATGGTTATGCTGAATAGTACAGGCAAGAAACAGTTGTATGTTCCTATTTAAGTTATGGCCCTACAGAGTATTGTTTTTTCCCAATTTTTCCAATATTTTTTTTGGCGGCTTTTTATAACGCCGACGAATGAAAATAAAATATCACAGTAGTAGCAACTGTTATCAAGTGACGTAAGGTTTCCATAGCCAACTTTTCAATTTTTGGCTCTCATTTTGCTTCCACGGCCTACTCGGTGAATTTCAATAATAATTTTTTTCTGATCTAGTTTCTGGTTAGATACCAACTTGTGATGTGTCATTAGAAAGGGAATTGAATGCTGAAAAGCGAAAAGGAAAAAAATAGGGTTTCCATTTAAAATAAGAAAGTTGATGTTACTTCCGGTCAGACCGGAAGTTAACTTCGACATGTCAATATGCTCAAATTCTAGCTCTTATGTCATTATATCGACGCTCCAAATTTCACAAACCTACTTCATACAATAACTGAGATATTCCGTAGGCAATACTTCCGTAGCCACCCGGTATAGCCGCTGTATAGCAGATGGCGGGACAGTCAGAATTCACAGTTAGTTACAGTTCCAGAGTTAGCGGATGGAGACTGACACCGTAGAAATAAATTAGTGAAGTAAATGTTTTAGTGAATAATTGTTGTAAATAGTGTTTTAAATAAATTAGAACAATTAGTTAGTGCAGTTTTACTACATTTGGCGTCAGAAGTGTGGATGTTTAAAATAAATAAGTGTTCAAGTGTTCGCCGTTTAAAAATTGATAGACGTTTATCGCGCCTAATAGACAGTTAGTGACCCGTTGAACATTTGAGTGCAAAGTGGACAGTTTTGTGCGTCGCGGGACTAAACTGAAAACTGTGTATGAAATAAATAATAGACTGATATCTCGGTAAAGACAATAAGAGACAAAATTTTTCCGAGAAGAGTTCACCTAGTTGACCTTAAACTTAGTGAATTAAAGCAAGAGTTAGAGGAGCGTGATTTAGAAACAACTGGAAAGAATGCCGTACTCCAGAAAAGACTTTCAGATGGACTGATTGAAGAAGGAGAAGATCCCGAAACATTTTTGTCCGAGGTTTCTGGAGTCGATTTGAGTGCTATAATGAACAAACTGTAGGAAACCACGAATAGTTTGAAGGAGGAACTTCAACAAAATTCGGTGAATCTGGAAGATAAATTTCTACAAAATTCGAAGAGCCTGGAAGAAAAACTTCTAGAAAATTCGAATACTCTGAAAGAAGAACTTCGAAAAGTCTAGAAGTGGAACTTCAAGAAATGCTTCAAGAAAATTCGGAAAATCTAGAAGTGAAGATTCTAGAAAACTCTGAAGGCCTGAATAGAGAACTTTGTGGTATGGCAAATCGACTGGAAGGAAGAATAGGAGCCATTGAAACAGAGGTGGATAAAATCAAATATGACATCGAGGACGAGATGAAAAAAATTAAGGAAACGCTCCACGATGAAATGAAAGATGAAATCGAGACAGAAATCGGCAGGATAAAGGAAAAATTCAGTGAATTAGAAAAGCGAATAGATTCTGCGCACACCCCAGAAACTTACAACAAAAACTCAAGGGTAGACGTGAGTATGAACTTGGACAGTGCTGAACCTGGAAAGCTTTCATTGAAACCGCCTCAGTTTGACAGAATTACTCCATGGGCAAACTACCGACGACAATTCGAAGCTGCTGCGAAGGCAAACGGATGGAATGCTGGGGAAAGAGCTTTAGCATTGACACTGGCATTGCGTGGCGAAGCAACAAACATTTTACAGACCCTCACCGCCCAACAACAGGAGGACTATGAACAGCTAGTAAAACATCTGGAACTTCACTATGGTCAAGCCCACCTTGAACACGTTTATCACTCGCAGCTGAAAAACCGATGCCAAATATCAAACGAATCATTACAAGAATTCGAAGCAGACATTGCACGCTTGGTTCGACTTGCATATCCAGCTACACCGGAAAATATAAAGGAACGACTAGCGGTTCAGGCATTTTTGGATGGGCTTCGCGACTAAGAAACCTGGCAAGCATTAACATTAGCTCGTCCTTTACATCTTGTAGACGCATTGGCGCGAGCTTTGGAATTTGAGGCTGAAAAACAATCCTGCAAAGGCCAGAGTAGAGTCAGGATGATCGAGGAAGACCCGTAGGAGCCTACTAACATGGAAGCTGTAATGCGAAAAGTGATGAAGGAAGTTATGCCTGAGAAAAGACCGATAAGATGCTGGAATTGCGGAAAAGACAAAATAGTCAGCGATATGGGGAAAGAAGGAGTAATTGAACCATCTGACAGCCCCTGGTCATCTCCAGTTGTACTAGTAAAGAAGAAAGACGGATCGACAAGATTCTGCGTAGATTACCGACAACTGAATAACGTGACAAAGAAAGACAGCCACCCACTACCTAGAATAGATGACACCTTGGACACGCTCACTGGCTCTACAATCTTCTCCACCTTAGACCTGAAGAGCGGATATTGGCAGGTAGAACTGGCTCCAGAAGATCGAGAGAAGACAGCTTTCACCATCGGCTCAGGGCTGTGGCAATTTACCGTTATGCCATTCGGACTTTGTAACGCTCCAGCCACTTTTGAGAGATTAATGGAGACTGTGTTGAACGGACTCTCCTGGAAGACTTGCTTGGTACCTTGATGACATAATCGTAGTTGGCAGAACATTCGAAGACCACGTGAAAAATCTGGAGGAGGTATTTCTGCGTCTGAGGAACTCTGGATTGAAATTGAGCCCTAAAAAATTTCTCCTATTTCAAAAAGAAGTCCACTATCTTGGACACATTGTCTCTGGGGAAGGGGTAGCAGTAGATGACCAGAAAATTAAAGCTGTTAGAGACTGGCCCATCCCCAAAGATATCCATCAGCATCAGGAGTTTTCTTGGGCTATGTCAGTACGTACTAGGGTTTGCTAACATCGCCAACCAGGCTCACGGAAGGACAAACAAAGTTCCAGTGGTCCGAAGAATGCCAAAATTCGTTCAAGAAGCTGAAGGGGGCATTAATCAACGCTCCAATTCTAAGTTATCCTCTTCCGAACGGAAAATTCATTCTGGACACGGACGCCAGCAACGTGGGACTTGGAGCTGTCCTGTCTCAGATCCAGGATGGACAGGAAAAAGTCATCGGGTACTTCAGCAAGACCCTCAGTAAACCGGAGCGAAATTACTGTGTCACCCGACGGGAGCTGCTGGCTGTGGTCAAAGGAGTAGAGCACTTCTACCAGTATGTGTATGGCAGGAGATTCCTGTTGAGAACTGACCACGCCGCCCGCAAGTGGCTTCTACAGTTCAAAAATCCTGAGGGTCAGGTGGCACGTTGGATTGAGAGACTCCAAGAATTCGACTTCGACATAGAACATCGAGCAGGGACCAGCCATAAGAATGCGCATGCCCTATCGCGAAGACCATGCCCAGAAAACTGTTCGCACTGCCGACGAGCAGAGGAGAAAGAGGCGACAGTTTGTAGAACAACGGCGGTAGATGATAACTGGAATGACAGCAAGTTCCAGAAAGACCAAGAGAAACATCCAGATCTTGGCTTAGTTATCGGCTGGAAGAGGAGTAACCGAAGACCGACATGGCAGGAAGTAGCAGGATATTCGCCAGCCATCAAGTCCTACTGGGCTCAATGGAACTCCCTTACTCTGGACAACGGAGTTCTGAAGCGTGTGTTGGAGTCCGAGGATGGTGGAGAAGAAAGACGTCAGACAGTTGTACTCAGAAGCAGAAGACCGGAAGTGCTTCGAGAAATTCATGATGGGGTCGCCGGAGGACATCTGGGAGTGACGAAGACTCTCCAGAAAGTGAGGCAACGGTTTTACTGGGCCAATTGTCAGGCAGACGTTCAAGACTGGTGCAGAAAGTGCGCTATATGCGCCGCAAGTAATGGACCTCGAACGCGACCTAAGGCACCAATGCGTCAGTACAACGTTGGCAGCCCGTTTGAAAGAATCGCCATCGATATTGCTGGACCGTTTCCACAATCTGACCACGGGAACAAATACATCCTCGTGGCAATGGACTGTTTCAGCAAGTGGGCTGAAGCCTATGCCCTGCCCAACCAGGAAGCCATAACCGTCGCCGACGTCCTGCTAAAGGAGTGGATTTGTCGATTTGGTGTCCCACTTGAACTGCATTCAGACCAAGGCAGAAATTTCGAGTCCAACTTGTTCCAGGAATTGTGTCGAATGCTGAACATCCGGAAGACGCGAACTACGGCTTTACATCCGCAGTCTGATAGAATGGTGGAGCGGATGAACAGGACAATGAACCGCCACATATCCAAGGTAGTCTCTGACCACCAAAGAGACTGGGACCAGTATCTCCATTTATTCCTGATGGCCTATCGTTCTGCAGTACACGAGTCGACCGGCCAAACCCCTGCTATTATTATTATGGGCCGAGAGCTGCGACTACCATGTGACCTGAAGTTTGTGACGCCACCAGGACAAGACACTGTGGGAGAGGACTGTCAGCAAACTTCGGCAGAGAATGGAAGACATCCACGAGAGAGTCCGTTTGAACATCCAGAGTGCCAGCGACCGAATGAAGGAGACCTATGACATCAAGGCCGATGCCGGAGGATTTAAGGTTGGTGACCTGGTTTGGCTGCACAACCCCAAACGTCGTCGTGTCCTATCACCAAAGTTGCGGAACTCATGGGAAGGCCCTTATGAGATCTTGAAGAGGATAAATGACGTGGTCTACCGAATTAAAAATCCACCTAGAGGAAAACCCAGAGTCGTCCATTTCAATAGGTTGGCCCCTTACGCTGGAAACCACGACCAAGTTCGCACCCTCAGACCACCGGAGGATGCGATGACGTTCCAGAAATTAATGTCCTTGTACTCAAACGGACAGAAAGTTCGACATGGGGTGACTCGAGAAGAACCACGAGACCTTTTTAAGGTGCCTGCGGATTACGCGCTAGCCCACTGTGTAGCAGAAGACCTTCAAATGTCCAGAAGCATCGCTGTGGTGTTCTCCAAGAAGTACGGTCGTCTCCATGAACTACTGCAACAAAACCCGGAAGTTGGAGGGGTGCTACAGTTGCGGAAAGGCCAGAGAAGCATCTTCTATCTAGTCACCAAGAAGCAGTCTCGAGACAAACCGTCCTATGAAGACGTATGGAACAGCCTTGAGAAATTAAGGGACATGATGGTGGAGCAGAATCTCGTGGACCTGGCAATCCCAAAATTGTCCTGCGGGCCCGACAGACTGGACAAACAGCAAGGTGCAGATATGGAGAATCATGCAAATATCTCCATACTCCAAAAATGACATTTCGGGACGAAAAGTCTTTAAGAAGGGGGCAATGTAACGATTTAGAGACCGGCCCTGACCATCCAATTACACTCCACACTCGAAATGTAAACAAGTTCTCTTCTGACAAACACATGACTCATCCGTGGAAGAGACGCGAAAGTTCTAACCGAAGATTCTAGGAACCTCTAAGAAGTCGCCGAACAGACTGGAAAGATCGAAAACTGTAAATGCTACTATATATAGCCGCTGTATAGCAGATGGCGGGACAGTCAAAATTCAGAGTTAGTTACAGTTCCAGAGTTAGCGGATAGAGACTGACACCGTAGAAATAAATTCGTGAAGTAAATGTTTTAGTGAATAATTGTTGTAAATAGTGTTTTAAATAAATTAGAACAATTAGTTAGTGCAGTTTTACTACAATATATAAATCATCCACACAAACTCCATTCTATGAAGATCAACAGAGAAATTATTTTGATGGATGCTTATCATGAAAGTACAGGATTACAGTAGCTTTAACCATATCATATATTCTAAGGTCAACGATATTTTCAGGGAGTATAGGCAAATTGAAACCCTGACATCTGAGAATGCAGATTAAGGCCCCGTCTACACTCTTGAAATGGCTTCAAAAACCGATTTTGATTTCTGTCATTATATTCATGTCCCGAAAACCCAAAAATTCTGACTCGGATCAATTACATTTACCACGAGATGTCAATTGAGGCCCCATTTCATAATGAACTTAAAGTAATGTATTCAATTTATATAGCTGTGACTGCCAAATTGAGTTGCAACTGGCAGCTTGTCACAGTCTAACAATCATGCAAACTAAATGACACTTTAAGTTCATTATGAAATCGGACCTCAGTAGTATATTACATTTTTCACTCGAGTGGGAAATATTGTAGCAAGAGGCGCATGCCGGGTGCCTCAATCGCAAGTGTGAAAAATCTCTTTCGCACAAATAATGTACACTAGTTTTCCTATGACCATGCGATTATTTTACCAAATACTACAGATATTGATATGTGTGCGTGAAAATAGATCAAAAAGGCTGACTGAGTACCATTTCAACTAACCTCATCAATTTTGAATAATTATTTCAAAATTTTAAATAGTTCCCCAAAATGTTTTCCTTTATATAATAAACATTTGATCAAAATTATAATTGGACAAACTCTACTTAATTACTATAAATACAAAATATTCTCGTATAAAACCATCTTCAGATATCAATACAAACAGCCAATCAACTCAGTTGGTGATGTGTTGAGCTTCAAAACAAAGAAGCCAAGTCGAATGATTTTTTTTCTTATAAAAATTTAACAAAAAAATAACACTTTTCAAATTGATTGTTTTTGTGGTTCAAATGTCAATATTACAGAGGTAAGTAAATCTAAATAGGAATTTGAAAACTAACTTTCCGCATAATGCAATCTATTGATACAATATACAATTCTCATCTTCAAATATCCTTGGAAACATGAGAACAGTTACATATGAATTTGCCCACTTTCATCATGTATAATCTTTTTATTCTCATAACATCCGTTAGTATGAAGCGTTCGTCCGAGAAAAACCTCTCTTTTTGCAAGATTATTTTTACAATGTAGATATTTTTGTGCCGCTTTCAGAACGTTTCAGTGATTTTCATTTAATCCTCCATATATTTTCAGTCTGCATGATAACACAGATTCAATTAGACATTTGCAAATGCTTTTTAGTGTTCAGATTGGTAAAATATCTCTTATGGTTCGGAAGGGGTGTATCAGTTTATGGATTTTTTCACAAAACTTTGAACGTAGTAGTTCCATTTCAGTCTATTGTTAAGCCTAAGTATGTGTAGTCACTGTTTGATTCTATTACTCCTTTACAGTTCCAGTTGGTATATGAATATATATTTCTGCAAAAAAAAGCACCCAGATACTTTTTGGGGTGGAAATACTGAATTGCCAGTTAGAATAAAATGCTGGATGTAATAATAAACGTTTTAATCTAACACGTACTCTCGTGGTAAAACGCAACAACTCACTGAACAATGGCTATGTCAAAAACATGGTCATCTGTCCATTGTCATGTCAATTGTCAACATACTACTGGGTCCAGCTTTGTGCGTTTTATATCTGGCACATATGCTTAGGCATCACACCTAAAAACTTTTAAATGCTCCAAAAATGGTTTCTGACCAGTCCATAACTCATAAGGTGTTGAATTTGGTGTTTGAGTTGTCAATGTCCTGTTTAATATATAAACAGCCGTGTTCACGGCTTCCGCCCACAAATATTTTGGCATTTGTCCTTGAAACAGCATTGACCGGGCGCTTTCATCTATCGTTCGATTGTCACGTTCCGCGCGACCGTTCTGTTCGGGTGTGTACGGTGCGGTTAACTCAAGAGAAATACCCTGGTCATCGAAATACTTTTTAAAGTCATTATTAGTGTATTCTGTGCCATTGTCCACATGTAAAACACTAATCGATTTTCCGAAATTAATTTTGACCTTTTCATTGTATACTTTAAAGCACTCAAGTGCATCCGACTTGTGTTTTATAAAGTACACAACTCGATAGAATGAGCACTCGTCTTCAAGCAACATGAAGTACCGCTTTCCGGATACTAAAGGTACATTCATGGGTCCACAAAGGTCACTGTAAATTCGTTCACCTGGATGGAGCTTAACATGCCCATTTCTCTTTTTGAAAGGTATCTTATGCTGTTTTCCTAGGGCGCACGCTTTGCAGAAGAAGTTTTCTAAATCACTCAGATTTACTCCTATTACTAGTCCAAATTTAACCATGTCCTGAATCGCTTTTATATTTAAATGCCCGAGTCTTTCATGCCATGTTTTTAAACTGTCCCGAGTTACAACATTTGCACTATTAATAACAGTACGGAACATTAGTTTGTAAATATTGTTATAGTCTTTTACTGCTGTGGCTATAACCTCACTTTTGTCCAGAATTTCAGCATGACTATCCTGTTTCACTATTTTCAGGCCTTTACCAGTTATAACACCTTCAGAAAAAAGGTTTTTCTTTAAATCTGGAACGCAGAGCACATCGTTTATAGTTGCATTATGCTATTCACCATTGAGCAACTTTTGTATCTTAACAATGCCTTTCCCTAGTACAGCAAGCCTTTCTCCATTTCCCAGCGCTACAGAACTGCTTACATTTTCGTCTAGTGTAAAGAAAAAGTCTTTTTGGTAACACATATGAGCAGAGGCCCCACTGTCCATTATCCACTGGTCGTTCCAAGACACACTATTTACTGTGTATTCTTCTACATTAAATGCAGACTCCTGAATTCCAGTATAGGCTGATCTATTTTCTCTGCTATTATTTCCATCTCTGTCTCCATTCTTCTTTCTCCAACTATCTTGTTCATTCTGCTGCTTGTCCCGTTTTTTCTCTTTGCAAAACCGAGCAAAATGGCCTCTTTTTCTGCAGTTGAAACAAACAACACCTTTTCCTTTAGTTTTGTATTGCTTATTCAAGGTGACAACTGCCATAGCTGATTCAGTCTCTTCATATACTAAACTCTTTTCCTCGTCTAGCAATCTGGCAGCTAAGTTTGCTAGTGTTTGTTTACTTTCATCTAATGAGAGCCATGCTTGCCTAAAATTTCTATACTTAATAGGCAAAGTACTTATGATTTTCATCATAACAGCTGCATCACTGATCTCTCCAGCTTCTCTCACATGTTTAGCTAAATTCTCCAGCTTGGATATGTGCTGTGCTATAGAGTCTGTTCTGTACTGGTGAAACCGCTCGTGCACAATCATTTTGTTGGTTTCACTTCTCTGCAAGTAAATCATGTCTAGCTTATCAATAATTTCTTTGCTCGTTTCACAATTTTCGATCAGCATGATCTGGTTCAAGTCCATCGCAGCCGTCAAAATAAACATAGCTTGGGCATCCTTTTTGATCCAAGATCTTTGGTCATCTCCTATTTCGGTCGGCATCGGTGTGGTACCATCTGTGATTATTTGGAATTTCCATTGCAGATAATTGCTGCCGTCAAACTTATTAACTGCAAATTCCTTTACATCCGCCATTTTGTCTTCGTGTCACGTACACAGCGCTTCCACGATCTGAAGCTCACTTGGCTTTCTAACTTCGAAAAACCGGAAGAACGACACACGTTCCTTGTCTTCAGCAATACGTTCCTGGGCCCATAACCTTTTTGGGGTGGAAATACTGAGTTGCCAGTTAGAATAAAATGCTGGATGTAATAATAAACGTTTTAATCAAACACGTACTCTCGTGGTAAAACGCAACAACTCACTGAACAATGGCTATGTCAAAAACATGGTCATCTGTCCATTGTCATGTCAATTGTCAACATACTACTACTACCAACTTAGCAAATGTTACCAACTTTATAAAACAAACATTTCAAATCTCAATAGATACTTGTGCAAAGCCAAACGACAGGACTCCTGCAGGCCTTTATTTGCTACGAACAAGATTTTAACGGTTCATGCTATATTCATTTTAGAAACAGTTTGTCATTACATAAACATAAAACAAAATGTTTTCCTTTCTATAATAAACATTTGATCAAATTTATAATTGGACAAACTCTACTTAATTACTATAAATACAAAATATTCTCGTATAAAACCATCTTTAGATATCAATACAAACAGCCAATCAACTCAATTGGTGATGTGTTGAGCTTCAAAACAATGAAGCCAAGTCGAATGATTTTTTTTCTTATAAAAATTTAACAAAAAAATAACACTTTTCAAATTGATTGTTTTTGTGGTTCAAATGTCAATATTACAGAGGTAAGTAAATCTAAATAGGAATTTGAAAACTTACTTTCCACATAATGCAATCTATTGATACAATATACAATTCTCATCTTCAAATAACCTTGGAAACATGAGAACAGTTACATATGAATTTGCCCACTTTCATCATGTATAATCTTTTTATTCTCATAACATCCGTTAGTATGAAGCGTTCGTCCGAGAAAAACCTCTCTTTTTGTAAGATTATTTTTACAATGTAGATATTTTTGTGCCGCTTTCAGAACGTTTCAGTGATTTTCATTTAATCCTTCATATATTTTTAGTCTGCATGATAACACAGATTCAATTAGACATTTGCAAATGCTTTTTATTGTTCAGATTGGTAAAATATCTCTTATGGTTCGGAAGGGGTGTTCCATTTGAAGAACTCGAGAAAATTTTATTCAAAAAAATCATTTTCAGTCACCCTGGATATTAATGATTCAGAAATATCACTCATATGTCTGACGAATAGGATTATAATCATGACCTCCTGTATTCCATAATCTTGAGAACGGTGGTTTTTTCGGTATGCATCTGCAGATAGCATTATTTTGACAAAAAAAAAAAAAACTCCCAAGTGGTTGGGAGATGGTAAAGGATATTGGAGGTGTGGATGGAGACCACTAAAATGCTTGAAAAAATGGATTGAAGTACACAGCATTTCATTTGAAAAAAATGCAATTGACCCTGTAGATTTTTCTTGGTTCACCCTGTATATCCGACAATAATTTCTAGATATAGACACAGTTTTCTAGTTAGATTTGGTTTTTGAATTATCGTCCTAACTATCTTAGAACTCAAGCAATCGGACTCTGACGCACTATTGCCCCACCCTGTATATTTCAGTGATGTTGGGTAAACCAGTAATATTATTGCTAAAGGTCGTGAATTTAATCTTATATTGCAAAGGTTAGAATTTTCTCATCTAGCCAACATTCACATTTCACTCTTCGCTTTTAATTATCACTTCATTCCATTCTCTTCTTCAACTAGTGTCGACAGCGTACACTATAATTTCATCCCCGATCTCAGAGTAAAGAGTAAAGGACCCAAAACTGTCTCCTGTGGTACACCTAACACTATTCGGCCAGACATACTGAAACTTTCTCCTATTTTTCATGCATGTGACACTTGCAAGGCTCTAGCAAAATAAAATCAACACTTATTTTTTCTCATTCAATGAATTTTGGAGTTTTTCCGTAAACCTGTCATTACAAGGCGTTCTCAGTCGATAAATTATCTCTTAATCCAAATTGTCGTGATAAACTTATATTGAAATAATTCAGGTGTTCTGTTGACATTGTTTTCATCACTTTCTCAGATGTGTTACTGAAGTTTAATACTGATAGGGGTCTAAAATTGTATGCGTCCATTTATCCCCGAGATTTTTTAAATTGGCTGAACTACTGACGGTTTCAAAGCATCTGTAAATTTGTCTTGAGAGTGAGATTAATAAAGAATTGAAGAGGTTTTACTGAATGCACTTTGATTGTTTCAGCTCTTATGAGATCTTCGCCTGGACAGGCGATATTTTTCAACTCACGTATAATTATAATGTTATATTCTTTCTTTTCATTTTGGTATATGTGTTATAATTAGAGGTACATGATATTTCTTCTGCCGTATTTTTCTTAGCAGAGAGAAAATGTTTATAGAGTATGTTACTGATTGTTTTATTATCAATTCAGTTCATTCATATTCGAAATTCCCTTTATTCAACTCCATATTTTTTAGCAATTTTACTAGCTTCAATTTTTTCATGATATTTCTGCTTCGTTTTTTGAATAAGTCTGGATATTTCATTTGTATAAATTTTTTTGAGCGTAATCTACCCAAAAAACTAGATCTAGATAGCTTTTGCGGCTTAACTCCACAAGGGTTATATATATAATAGATAGAAGGGTGTTTAATGGGAGCAAAATTGCATATTTCAGAGGTCAATTACGTGACACAAAAAAATCTGATCTAGCTTCTTTGATTCTTAAGTTATACAGGAAAAATGTAAAATTTCGAAATTCTTTTTATGCCTATATCTTTTAATTTTGTGAAGATTTTTTAAAACTTTTGGCACTTTGCAACTTTTTATAGACTATCCAAATATGCAAATTATAATTATATACGAAGTATCGTACAACCCGGGCCACCCTCATCTTTTCATTTTCAAATACGGACATGTATATTTTATCGCATTTTTTCAAATGATAAGAGTCATGTTTCATATTGGCGTGGTGTTTTCATCTGAACTACAGAGTGTTTTGCAAGTAGCGAACTATTAGCAGTAAAATTTCAATTTCATTTTAATTCCATAACATCTATAATTGAAAGATATCAGAAAATAACAAGTGAAACAATGAAAAATTTACATTTTTCAGTAACATCTGTTATGGAATTGAACAGAAATCGAAATTTTAACTGCTAATAGTTCACTACTTCCACTCTGTAGTTCAGATGAAAATACTACGCCAGTATGAAACATGACCCGGGTTGTACGATATATAATTATAATTTGCATATTTGGATAGTCTATAAAAAGTTGCTATAGCAAAGTGCCAAAAGTTTTAAAAAATATTCACAAAATTAAAAGATACAGGTAAAAAAAGAATTTCGAAAATTTTGATTTTTCCTGTATCAAAGAAGCCGGATCAGATATTTTTGTTTCATGTAATTGACCTCTGAGATACGCAACTTTGCTCCTATTTAACCACCCTTCTATCTTTTATCGTTACCGAGATCCCCATGCATAGACACGAATTTGAATAGCCCTATATATATACAGTGAGTCTGCTTAAGTTGGCTACATATGGGAAACTTTTTTATTATTGAGTTAACGAAAAAAATTCTGTATAGTCTAAAACCCAAGATGCAAGCAATCATCAGATATTAAATTTCATTAATCTTATACTAGGTATGTCAAAAAATATGAAATTTTCTCAAGAGTGAAGTTACTTTATATTTCATTACATAAAGTTAGTTGGAATTGAAAACTATGTTTCAATATGCAATTACATCCTTCTAATTAGAACAATATTTTTTTTACAAATTTTTCTCAAATTTTCAATACCGAACATTTATCATTTATAATTTATTACAAATATGTTAACCTTTCCGGTCTGTTTAGAAATGAATAAGCAAATTTTCATAAAACTAAATTTAAATGTAATATTGATAATTTCAAAAAAAATTGTAAAAAATGTTTTTCCCAATTGGAAGGATGTAATTGCATATTGAAACATAGTTTTTAATTCCGAACAACTTTTCATAATGACAATTTTCGATTTTGTGAAATATAAAGATACTTTACTGTTGGGTAATATTCATATCTTTTGACATACCTCGTATAAGATTGATTAAATTCAATATCTGATCATCATGAGTTTCAGACCATGCAGAACTTTTTATGAAGGATAACATTTTTTCGTAAAATCAATAATAAAAAAGTTTCCCATATGTAACCAACAGCAGACTCACTGTATATATAAATTTTTATATTTTTCGAATTTATCACGAAATGATGAATTGTCTCAATCTTTTGGCTGTTCCAATAAATAAAAACTTTGGTGTGAAGAATATGAGGACTTGGAGTAGTTAGCGAATGCAACAAAAAGTGCAACAGAATGTCAAAATAATATCCAATAACAAGGTAATGACATGTTGGACTATGGTTGATAAATTACTGCAGAGACTTTGAACATGTTTTGTAAGATTAGAAATTAGAAGTAATTCGATTTTTATTCAAATAAGTCTAGCGTCGAATGTCCATGTAGAAACACCTAGACATGATGTATTTACAAATTTTGTGTAATAAATTCATTAGATTTCGTGCTTGGTCATTAATATATTACAGTGTGTGTGATGCGCATGACAATAATTTTGGCTAGGTATATTCAGAGAATTGAAATTACTGTTTCAGACCTAGAATTCAGAAAAACACTATCCGAATATTCTGAAAATACCGTCGAATCTTTTGGAAGCATAAAATTGTTTATTGGTTATTATTGATTACTTGAAATGTTCATTTATGTATGTGAATCTAATATATAATGTTGACAAATAATTTCTGATATAAAAAATAACTAAAAAAAATAAATAAAACTTTTTGACTTTCGTAAACTCCAAGGATTGATGTTCTTTGAGCCGGTATGTAACAGACTCAATGCCTATAATTAGTGTGTGGGGTGGGATAACTAAAAACTATTTGAATATTATTGAAGACACTCAAAAATGGCTGTTGAAAATTATATATAACAAAACATATACATATGCGTCACAGAAACTATTTGAAGAGTCACAAACATTTACTTGTCGACATTTATATTTGCTAAATCTAGCCATCTACCACCCTAAAAATGAACAATTCATGACTACTATTGAATACACGACACAGGATTCCCACCAGAAATAACAAAAATACTCTAAGTGGGAACAATTAAACACCAAAAGTTTCTCTTTTATCTGAGTCCTATCGTTTATACTGAACTACCCAATGAGTTGAAACATACCCACAATCTACAAATATTAAAGAGTGGCTTCGAAATTAGTAGGTACCTGCAGAAACAGTGAACCAAATTATTGATAGAAGGATTGTATTGAATAGCTATCACGAAGACACGCGCGAAGACAATAGTAAAGAAAGTTTTAGTTTTTTTTGTGATGAGAAAGACAACAAATATAATGAAAATGAAAATAATGCTTTTGGCTCTAAATCCATTGAACAATCTATCGAAAATCTTCTGTTTTCAAAAACGTTTAGTATGAGTTGAGAGAAATTACATTTGTTCAATTTTACATGTTCATGTTCACTTTCATATATAGATATAATTAATATAGGTATATATTTTACATTTTAACATATCAACATTTTACGTTTTTATAATTTTATTACTATTATTGAAATATTACCCTTTTACATTTTTATATTTCTACAATTTTTGATTAATGTTTGATGTGATCACTAGTTAATAACTTGCTCATACACAAAATCTTACCTTTCATAGGCAACAACCCTATTTATTTGCTGATATTGTATTTGTACTTTTCATATTGTCGTCTGCAAATACATTTATTATTATTATAAGATACTGTTCAAATTTAAGATATTATTAACTAGAATCATCAATTATTATAATTTCCATCGCCATTGTTTATAAATGTTTCGGAACAAACCGATAAGCGGTTCTATAATTACTTATTATTTGTGTTTTACTTTCAGGAGAGAAACCATATCAATGTTCGTGGGAAGGATGTACCTGGAAATTTGCAAGATCAGACGAGTTAACAAGGCACTATCGTAAACACACCGGACAAAAGCCTTTCAGTTGTAACTTATGCCAGAGGTCTTTCAGTAGGTCGGACCACCTTTCCCTACATATGAAAAGACACTAATGAAGAATTCAAAAGTTATTTAGAAAATTTTTAGATAAATTTCTTTAGTTGTTATAGTTTATTTATCCGAGGGAACAAATTATAATCTGACCTCGTATTTGGGAGAGGCCTTCTTGCCAATATTTAAAAATATATATCCAATGGTGGATTGGAATTTTCTCAGAAGCCTAACAACTTTGGATTTTCAAACTTGTTCAAACTATAGTGTTCATGAGCCGTGATAAGCCCTAAACGTTGCAGCTATATAAAGTCGGTTCAACCTCACCCTACTGTATGCAGATAAGAAAACAATAATAGTGAAAGCATAAAGGTGAGGCAAATTAATTTGTGGGGTGACCCTCAACCATTCTGAAAATCATTTAGAGATGTAATTTTGAAAAAACATGCTTCCGAATAAGTACATGAAGTTAAAATTAATATAAGATCAAACATTTCCTATACGAGTTAATAAAACACACTCTAGGTAAAGAAAATAAATCATGATATCATGCAATTCAAGATATTTTATTTCGATCAGCAATCGGGTGCATCTTGATTTGTTTTCATACAAGTGTAGAGACTGAATTTAATGCCAACGGATTTGAAAATAATTTGATATGAGAAATGAGGAACAAAGTAACTTATAATATAATATTCAGGTCTGATGGAATATTCAAAATTTTAACTGAAGCTGTACCTATACTATACTTCAAGTTTGGCACCTCCAACCTTGGAGTTGGAAATACAGCGAAACATAGGTCATATTGAAGTTAGTGAATCATTCAGAAGTGATTTTGTGATTTACAAATTCAGAATGATTATGAAAATTTTAACTTTAATTTCAAACTTATTCCTCTTTTAGCTCATAATGTCCATTTTATGGCTTTTTTTTCTAACTATATGCTTCAGTTCTTCGAAAAGATGAAAGGATCTCTCTCCATTTGATAGATGCGTCCATCGTAACCAACTTGTAAAATGCTCGTAAATTACTTTGGGCTTCTAGACGGCTTTGTGGCTAATCAGAAGACTATATTTGTTCAAACAATATTGGGTGGATATCTTTTGGAGTTGTCGTAGATTCTAAGCTTGCCCGAAACTCAGATCATATTTACAAAATACACTTTTTGAAAGCAACTGACTTACTCTGTGGGACGTTGCCAGAAACTGTCTACCACCTTATGTGAGACGATGAGGAACAGGTGGAAAAATTCACTAAAGAAATGTTACAAATTAGCTGGCAAATGAACTATTCCAACTATCACATGGAACAGGGATAGAAAGGGAATATAAAGTAATTATCAGGAATGTATAGCCACGAAAGTAAAAACATCATTAATTCAGCGAAATCGCTAAAAGTCGTTTTTCAGTAAGGAGTCCTGCTAATTATTATTGTGTTTTTTATAGTCTTACTCTGTGGATACGTTGAATTATTTCTTATCAGACGAAACTAATGTTTCAGTAAGAGTGGATTTATGCAGCACAAATTTACACTAAACTTCAACTTGAACTAAACTTCAATTAAGGAAAAATTAAACTTTGGTTTGTATGGCCTTTATGCGAAATAATTAAGACAAATTAGGTATGCATGCGTGATTTGTGTTGGTGAAGAGAATCTTTTAACCTAACAAGGCATTATTTTATATTTCACGTCCACCCAGCTTAATTTGTTGATTATTGATGTGATTACTGATTATATCAGTATTTTCAATTTGATTCAAAGGTTATAAAATTGAAACATTGGAATATTTTCATGTCATTCCAATGTTCAACCAGCGGAATTCAAGATATGCGCCAATAATTGCGGAGTAGTGTCAAAAATTAACATTAACACTAGAAAGATAAAAGTTGGACAACTATTAATATAAATTTAGTTTTAATTTCCCTGCATAAAATGAACCATTACGTATAAGAGGTTCATCTTCTTGGTTGAAGTTGAAGTGTTAATATTAATTGAAGTTTGGTGTAAATTTGTGCTGCATAAATCCACTCTAACATGTGTTAAACTGGTTGAACCGACACAAGTTACTTTTTCCATTTGCATGAGATAGGTATTGAGAGGTTCGGAGGGATATATAAATAAATATATTTATACATAATATGTATGTATATACATGAATATATTATATTTTTTGAAAAAGCATAATTTTGATACATTGGTATTGATTTTGAATGGTGCTATCGTTAAAAATGTTGAGGATATTTTAATTGCCTGAATCACTTCATACAATATCGTGAGATAAAGACTAGGTAGATCATAAATTTTTCGCAAAATTTGTCAATATAAAGACCCTAACCATACGAATGAATATAATATGGACATTATACTGAATTAATCTATTCGTGGTATATCATTTTGAGAAATTCATACGTATTTTCAATCCTTATGGTTTATGGGGGCAACTAACAATTCGATACGATGTTGCAAGGTAGGGAAATATCACACAGAAATTATTTTTCCTACAACCACATGGAAAAGTAACGTATATCGCACTATATAGTTACACGGAAAGAGGCTTATATCACAAGCGAGCGAAATATTTTCCACACAGGCGCGGAAAGTAACTTTCCGCACGCTCCGTTCGTAAAGCAGCGGGACGTGTTGATTTCTGACAAAGAGAACGCGGGTTCGATCCATGCCGCGGATTTATGTTTTCATTATGATATTGAAAAAAAAAATAACTTTTCAAATAGATTGCTTCAAATATTTTGTATTTAAAAGTAATTATTAAAAATAAATGAAGTCAATATGGTTCTCAGTTGGACTATTCATTAAATTTTCTGGAACATTAGATTGTTAGATAGTAACTTCTTGCACTAAGCCGACGAAATATCCACTTCAAAAAATTCTGAATCATCTAAACAAAGCAAGGAATTTTCAAAATGTATGCTCCTTTTCGTTAAATAGTTTTATATATCAATCCCCTGTACCTAGTCAGACAATCATGTAATCAACTGGCTGAGTATTTATTATATATAAAAAGCAGACTTTGAACAATTTATGTCAAACGTCAAAAGTTATTTTGAATATGTAGTGAATGTTAGGTGCATTAATTGTGCGTGGAGGCAGCAAAAATATCCTCCCTAAAAATCCTACCAACAAAATTTTTAAGCAATCTATTTGAGAAGTGTAATTTTTTCATCTTCTTAAAAAGAAGTTTCCGCGGGCGAGGATCAAACCCGCGTACTCTTCGTCAGAAGTCACGTCGAGTGCCACTGCCTACCAACTGAGCTATTGGACACATATTATGACAAGAAAATATATTGTATTAGAGTGTATCTTGATTAGTAATTATTATCAAAAATAAAAGATGTCTAATTATGATTTTGATCTCGTCGGTATTATATCATAAAGAAAATATTCTGTATTCAAATCAATTATCAAAAATAAATGAAATCAGAATGGTTCTCAGTCGGACTATTCATTCGATTTCCTTGGACACATGTCAATATCATCTATATTTCTTGGAGTCTGATTTAAACAAATATCCATTTAAAAGGCATTCTGGGTCATCTATATAAAGCAAGGAAATTTCAAAATTCATGTTTATTTTCTCGTCTTGTATGTAAGAAGCAGGCTCTGAAAAATTTCTGTAAAACGTTAAAATATTTCTATACATTATTTGGTAAAATTATTATGTGGTCGTAAAAAAATTACTCATTACTCATGCGAAAGTGATTTTTCACACTCGTGTGATTGCCCACTCGTGTGAAAAATGTCACCCTCCGCACTAATAATGTAATACAGGTACTATTTCCGCAGTTCTTTTATAAATCGTTGCCAAGCAACCAACTATGTTGGTGGTAATTTACGCGGTCCTTTTTATTGTATGAAAATTTTATTTATATGGTGATAAGACATGAAATGCAATACATAATTTTGTCAACACGAATACTTTTCTTAATTTGAGGGCTTCTTTCACGTTTATGACTGTTGTCGAGGAGGTTATGATATAGCAAAGGAATGTCTTGGACGAATCAAACAGACGTCAATAAATTTCCAATAACATGTCAGATTAATTTGACTTGCAAGACACTAGTGAATTGGATCATAAGATCTCTCGACCAGAATTCTACGACGGCGTAGAACGGACATGCAATATTTTTTCCTTAATTTCGAGTTATAACTCGAAATTAGTGTTAATTTTGAGTTACAACTCGAAATGAGCTTAATTCCGAGTTACAACTCAAAATTAAGCCAGGTATAACATATCAGATTCAGATTGCTGCGAGTGTTCCTCGTATATAATTCTCGGTATAAACCGTACAGTGTAATTGTTATTGTTGTTATTATTATTTCTGTCAACAAGCTGCACACCCTTAAGAGTACAACCCTCAAAAGTCTTCGAAAGACTTGTCCGAGCTAGGGAAGACGCAGCCCATACCTTTCAACGTGTGATGCCATGCATGTAATGGATGAAATAATATCGGTTTATTTTTCATTAGGACTACAACAAATCGAAATTGTTTCCTGTTTAGCTTTCAATCATAGTATTTTTATTAGCGACCGTCACCTCAGAAGAAAATTGAGGACAATGAACTTGTTCAGAAGAAGACAAAACTATGACATAGTCCGGATTGGAGAGTTATTACAACTCGAAATTAATCTGATTTAGTGTTAATTTCGAGTTGAAACTCGAAATTAGCTCAATTTCGAGTTCGAAATTAAGAAAAAAAATTATTGCATTTCCGTTCTACGCCGTCGTAGTATTCATTCAATTCATGCAGTAAAATATGTTGTCCCACTATATTTCAGGTTAAAAGACTCAGATACTGCTCATCAGGTTATAACGCTTTTCAATGCATTCAGCTATGTCCTTCAAGCAGTATTATGAAAGGTCCTACAAAAACAACTCTGCAAAATAGCGAATGGCGCGAAAGCTTAGAAGGGCCACAAATATTTTTTTTTTATTTCATGGCTTTTTCCGACTTAGATCTCGGAATTCCGACTTAGATCTCGGAATTCCGACTTGCATCTCGGAATTCCGACTTAGATCTCGGAATTCCGACTTACAAGTCGGAATTCCATCTAAAGGTACAAACATAGACGAGCGACGCGACTAGAATATTTCAATGCATTTTAGCCGCTTTCCAATGGCCACAGGGAGTAGCTTCGAGTAACTCCGGGTAGCTACTGAAGTGATCGACAAATGACGATAAATCATGTTCCAATTAAACCCCATTTATTGAGTTAGATACGATTCACTTCAGATTCAGTTCAGGGGTAACAAGCTCCACTGGGTGCTTCTACCCATGGCAATTGGAAAGCAGCCATACGTATCCCGATCGACGAGACTCGATGTTTATTGACGGAGGGTGCATTTTGTAAATTTCATCATTGTTATCAGTATCTGTACAAGACATTTTTTGATAGCCTCTTACCAAATTTTGAAAAAAATACGGACTCTAAGGTACTACAATTTAGGAATGAAATACAGAATTTGGTTCAGAAATACGCATATGAAATAGCAGCACCCTCGCAGATGTTTCAGTGCTTTAATCATGATACAATCACTAATACCGACGACGCCGACGGTGTGAACCTAAATGGAAATAATTTGTGGTTACATAAAAATGTTACAATATTATAATACGAAATGAGATATATTTCAAATTTCCTAAAGATGGTTAAATAAAGAGGTGTTGGTTTAATTCTAATTTTTTATAAACTCAAGGAATTGTTTTATTGATTCTTTTATTTAATAAACGTTTTGTTTGATTACATACCTCAAACTAACAACAAGTTTTTCTTCTGGTTCTATAGGCTGGGGTAGAAAATTTGTTCATTTTTTCACCAAAAACGGTGCAATACTTTCCGCTATGTAGCTGAAAGTGTTTATATCCATTCGTAGATACTCAAAAAATTCATCTAGATGTTTATATTAATGTCAAAAATAGAGAATGATATTGTCTCCACATATTTCTTTTTAGATTTATGGTACAGTGTATTCTCTATTATAACCCATTGCAATTAACAAACGTAGTGTTGGGTTATCTGATAAAAAAATTCATCCACTCTGTTTGAACTTATGTTTTCACGCGACAGATTCATAATTGTCGCGTTACTATGTATTTGTTTTTTGTCTCGTCGCTAGTCGCGTCGCTTGCCTTGTCGCTCCTCTATGTTTGTACCTTAAGTCGGAATTCCGAGATGCTAATCGGAATTCCGACTTTTGAGATCTAAGTCAGAATTCCAACATCTAAGTCGGAATTCCGAGTTCTAAGTCGGAATTCCGAGATCTGAGTTGGAATTCCGAGATCTAAGTCGGAATTCCGACATCTAAGTCGGAATTCCGAGTTCTAAGTCGGAATTCCGAGATGCAAGTCGGAATTCCGAGATATAAGTCGGAATTCCGATATCTAAGTCGGAAAAAGCTATGAAATTAAAATAAAATTATTTGTGGCCCTTCTACGCTTTCGTAGAATGGTGTTCTCTGAAACACTTGCCGCTGAAATTGAAAGGGTTGTGTTTATCAGTTCATATGTTCATTATGGCTATACACAGCTTTTCTGTCAAGTTCTTCGATTTCGACATGTTATGTTCGTAATCACATTTTTAGAGATAAAATGGAATTCAAATTGCTTTGATGATGAACAAATGCGGCAATGAGGTTGATACTAGTAGGTTAAATTGTCCTTTCATAATAAACCGATAAGGATTGGAAATGTTTGTGTTTACTGTGTTCTCTTAACACAACACAGGGACATCTCAGGTGCCTCCGTTTTTGTCCCAGAATGTACCGTCGGGATGCCCAGAGGATGTTTCTGTGTTGTCAAGGTTCTGGTACAATAATCTTTCATTTCAGAACAACTCTTTGATCAGCCAGATTTCCACTTTTAACAAAGACACTCATATTTTGTTGATATTATTGTATGAATGAAAGGCCATGAGAAAAATTTTTGATAAAGTTATTCCTATTTATTTTATTTTTTGTAAATAAATCAAAACTATATCCATACTTATTATATTTTCTATGTAAATACAATAACTGAAATTATTCAGGATGTCAATTATTATGTCCTAAGATTGTTCGTCTGAAAAACATTTGTACAGAAAAATGCATTATTCTTGTAAATGTTCGCATTCCTAATATTTTACTTATAAGATTAGTCGTATTTTGGAACAGGTGCCAGTAAACGGTCAGAGCTATATGACAGTCCAAATATTTTAAACAATGTAGTTGACAGAAAATGTGAAATTTGTATTTATGAAATGTCAGAGTGACACATTTTCTCGTCAAATTTTTCTGCTAGAAAAACCCCAGTAAGGTACCTTAATGGTAAGTGAAGTAGCATACTATATTATGAAAATAATTATTATTGTATAATATTTTGTTAAGTTTATGTAATATATAATTAATATTCAATCATTTGAACAATGGTATTCGTAATTGTTTGCGAAGTTCTTCAACCAGAGGATTTGTAGTAACTGTTTTTATTGCTTTTCAAAATGAGTAATTAGTTACACTATCAATATTCAATGCCTACTCATAACGAATCACTGTATGGACAACTAATTCACATAAAAATATGATTTAATAAATTCAGATTGAACAGTTTCACAAGAAAAAATACCAATGATTACCTCAGGAACGATGAAAAAATATACATGATGGTGCACGCAGAAATTAATCACATAGCATCGGCATATTAAAAAATAATTACAAAGTGTAATTAGCTGAAGTAAGATGGAAAAAAGGTAGTAATATTGAGAGAAATCATTATATTTAGTATTTGGACTACACAAACTTTGTTATTGAACTAGTGGTTTCCAAAATTTTGTATATATTTTAAAAGAAATATCGATGGCTTACAGGCATATTTAGGTAAATCTTGAGATCTGTCAAAGAAGCTAGTACAACTTCCAATAATAAATTAAAATTATTTATTTTTTCTCGTTATTGAAATATTCATTTGTAAGTTCCATGAAAATTCATTGTTATTTATAAAATATAAGCTCATGTTCAACTGGTCCTTTAAGGTTATATACTTTTTGGTACCAGTGTCAAAATAGCATAGTCGGAAAGTGTTGGGGAATACACCAACGCATAGATGACAGGCAATTTTTTTATTTCTCATTCTATTTTTAATCAGTCTGATATCAGTCAATTACAGAAACATTAAAAAAATGTATGCCATTCGATTGGCGCAGTTTGCCATAGTTTATTCATTGTCATATATAATATTCCAGAAACCGAAGGCAAATAAAGAGATATTATTATCATTCATATTTTCATTCATGAACAAATCTATCGTGTCACAATACATTCCAAATTTCTTTTCAATTATATTTAGAAAAAGGAATAGCAAATGGAAATTAACTCCAAAGTTGTTCATCAAAATAAACTCTCAAAATTATCAGAAAATTGTCCTTGCACTTCTGAATTCTATCATTTCAAGTTTTATGTTTCTTTCATATATTTTTGTGTTTATCTATTCCCCTACTTTCTGCGAGTTTTAATGTTTCAAGCAAAAATCCCCATCAACCGAAATCAGAAATTGTCTTCTTTGATCGCTAATCGAGTCGGTAAGCTTTCATGAATATAGGTATGCTGTGGCAGCTTTCAAACTTTTTTTTGTAAATTACCTGATATTTCTGTTTGAAACTATTATTATCTCAAGCATCCGATCTCGACAAGATGATGCATCAACATCGACAAAACTGTGTCTAATAAACTCGTAACCTGAATCTGCTTTTCCTATGAACATGAGAATATATTTGAACTGTTTAGCTTTTTTACTATTTATTGAGTAAAATATTTTTAAGTTTTTTTTGTTGTTTCACATTTTGTGGACATTCAAAATTTCAGAAAATCTAGAACTTTATTGTAATTTTGTTAGTTTTTATATTAGACATAGTACCTATATTTTTTGCCAGTACTAGGGGCCAGTATATACTTTTTTAGGTGTAGCTCTTAAGGTAGTTTTCTTTTGAATTTCGATCTCCAATATTTTTAGCAATATTGTACATTTTCATTTTAAGAAACTATTCACTGATAGGAGCATTTATGATTATCAAAAGTTTAGGACAATAAAAAAAAGTTAAATTTTTCAAGAGGGATATATTTAATATGTTATTATTACTAAGATGTTTAAAATAAATAATGTGGAAGGGTTGACGTATTTCATTTACGAATTTTATCTTTGGAGTTTGAGAAAATGTTAGGGTGGTTGTTCTATTACTCACTCTGTCATGACTCAGTCGAAAAGCTACCCGTCGTTCTCTTGGTCACTGGTTCGGAAGTAAACTACTCAAAATTATACGAAACGCAATTTATTCCTTGAGGGAACGCCCAAATACAGTGTTTTCGGAAAATTACAAACATTTTACTTTTGACTGACAATAGCTAATATTTTCAAAACTCTATCCGACTTGACCTTTTTTTTTTTGTTTTTTCTATAACTACTATATGTTTGAAAAAATAATAGAGAATGACAGAGATTGTTTGATCAAATAATTCATGAAATACAGTGTGTCTCTGACATCGTCCCACATGAGGAACTTTATGACAATAAAAGTGACTCACAAATAAAGAGTCACACTGTCAAAGAATGAAAGAATATCAATTTGTACTAAATCTGTCAGGTAACTTAGATTCACGACCACTACGCGTAAAAACTTTTGAATCGGGTACTCTGCTTTTGATACCAAAACTGGCATCAGACACTCCCGCACTATTTTCACCATCGTTTTCCTTGGGACCAACACACTCCAATGGATATATTCTTTGCAGAGGTCTCAGTAATTGTCCTCTTGCTGTTTTCACTCGCACCAAACGTACTCGTTGGTCGTTACCAGGAATCAGCTCAACAACACGTCCAAGGGGCCAATTCATACGTTTTTCGTTGTCGTTGCCAATGAGAACAATATCGCCAACAGAATCAACTTTTGATGGCATATTCTTCTTTTGCGCCATTTTCATCTGAGCTAAATACTCATTGCGAAACCTTTTGCGCAAATGTTCCCTTAATTTTTGTTTACAACGTATTTTACGACAGAGAGATTCCCTGTCAACTGTGTCACAATCGGGCATTTCATATTCTGCTTGATCCCGTAAAAACATAGAGGGGGTCAAAGCAACCAGATCTTTTGGATCACTCGATATATAAGTGAGAGGGTGGGTATTCATTATTGATTGATTACTATAGCCAAGAGTTCTTCGTAACATAGCGAAGCACGATCTAACACCTTACGCAAAAGTTCCTTCAAAATACCGATAAGTCTTTCCTAAAATCCGCCCCACCACGCAGCAGTTGGAGGGTTAAAATGCCATTTAATTCTTTGCACTGAACTATATTCGGTAATCGTTTCCCAATTCAGTTTATTGAACGCGTTTTCGGTTCCGATAAAGTTTGTTCCGTTATCACTATATATAGTCTTTGGACTCTGGTCGTTTACGTCTCGCGACAAATAGATGATATCCATTTCGAATCCATGAATGAACATCTTAGTTCCTATAAAGTCCAGACAGATTACGGTCCAGGAAAAAGATACAATTGGTATACGTTCAGCTCGACATACACATTTATTTATATTTGCTTGACTTCACCGCAATCCGTAGAATATTTTCTGAAGAAACCAATTTCCCATTTTCAAAAAGATCTGATTTATGTCCGATAAAGAGAGAAAAAAAACGTCGATATTGAAAATTCAGCTTGATATTTATATTCGTTTAGGCTTGCCTCGAATATTTTATGTTCATCTGTAGAATATTTTCAATCGACCATCGAAATTTCATTCAAAAACTTCCGAATTGAAAAATCATTTTCAGTCATCCTGTATAATTTTTGGGAATGATAATGATTCAGAAATATCACTCATATGTCTGACGAATAGGATTATAATCATGACCTACTGCATTCCATAATCTTGAGAACGGTGTTTTTTTCGGTATGCATCTGCAGATAGCATTATTTTGACAAAAAAAAGTATAACTCCCAAGTGGTTGGGAGATAGTAAAGGATATTGGAGGTGTGGATGGATACCACTAAAATGCTTGAAAAAATGGATTGAAGTACATAGCATTTCATTTGAAAAAAATGCAATTGACCCTGTAGATTTTCCTTGGTTCACCCTGTATATCCGACAATAATTTCTAGATATATACACAGTTCTCTAGTTATATTTGGTTTTTGAATTATCGTCCTAACTATCTTGGAACTCAAGCAATCGGACTCTAACGCACTATTGCCCCACCCTGTATATAGGGGTCATTAATGGTCGATTTCGTTTGCATTGAAGAACATTAAAAAGATATGTTAATTCGAGGTCGACGGAAAAATAAGTTAATTTCGGAAAAGCGTCCTTCGTTACAAAATGTTCAATGAGAGTCAAATGTTATTTTGTTGTTGAATTGAAAAGCTTTTTATCTGATTTTTTAAACTGTTTTTTTTTGTGTTTTACCATGTACTTCGGTTATCCAATGTTTACATTTTTTTTCGTGATATTGATTCGTTTTTGAAGTTTCATATTCCGATGTCAGTTGAATAGGTTCACTTTCTTCCATGTTCTTTCATCCACTACCCTTTATTTGAAAAAAATGAATCAGATTCAGAAATAACAGTTGTGAAATTTTGATAAATAAAATTATCTCCGCCTGCAGTCGGTGGATGAGATCAAATCGGGCAAATTCTATTATATTTTTTTTCAGTTTTTTTAGTTCATTCAACTGACTTTAGAAAGGCTATAATAATTAAAATATTTTCCAATTCGTTATAAGCTATATTTGGTATTTTGGATTCAAAATCATCGACAAAATATTATGTCTGAATAGAAATATATTTTGTTTGTCTCGCATAGACTGTCAAACAGTATATTAATAATAATAACATATGAGCTTGAATAAGAGTGTCTAAATAACAGAATAGAGCATGCAATGTCCTCAGGATTTCAGATCCTCTTATCTGCATGCTCTTCGACTATGAGAAATAAAAAATCAGAGCCCGTAGAGCTGATGAACTCGGTCTCGTATTCAACACTGAACGTGGCGCCCCAAAATCTGTCACCGAGTTGGAACCAGTTCAGCAAAAAGCTCACATTGAAACTGCAGAGACTGATGAACTTTCGCAGCTACACAAGAATAATCCACTACATGGGTTCTTACTTTGAAGACCTCGTCAAGCTCTTGCGATCTCAGCCTATATACAAAGACATAGATAGGTACGACACGAATGTTGTACTATATCATCGAGGATATTGAGTCCATTGAGGAGATACTTGATGGAATGATGGACACGCTGGTTGTCAAACGTGGACATGGACATCCTAAAATAATTAAGAAAACTTAGAATCATCTTTTCTCAAATCGCCCACGTGATTATGAAAGATATCCAATTTTGGTCGTTGTTTCAGAATCGGATGAACCCAAAATCTTCTTTTTCTACACTGCCGACGGTGGCGGCGGTAATACCAATACAATATCGTAAGCATGTTCACGTCCATCACGTCTGAATTTTTGTTTCATTCATGCCAATCATGCCGCTCTTTGCTCTACCGCAAAACACAGGTTGCAAATTAGTGTGTGTGAATACACCAGTGGTTTTTGCAGGATTCAGTAAAAAAACCGTTCCTGTAGAACTGCACGGCCGTGTGAAAGGGCTGGTAGGGTTTCGTAACTGGTCTCGAACGGTTACCCATTTAACGAAGGCTAGAATAATTTAGGCTGACATTGGTACTGAGTGAGTACTGTGTGGATGTACATTTTAATTAAATTTTAGATTATTTACTTAAAATCATTTCTTCTGCCTACGCGACACCATATATTGGTAAGAGAACAGCCAGTTCTATATCGAACGATGGATCCTCGCCGGTCCACCGCTCGATTTCAACGCCAAGCCGACCCATGATCCCCTAGAGGAAGACACTTGAGACGTTCCAACGGTGATAGTATGCAGATCCACGTTTCCTGCTGCTTATGCGTGCATATTATTATTGTTATTTTTGTTTCAATTGTTATTTCCGGCAATCGGCTGCCCCTTACGAGCATTCCTCAGAAGTCTTAAAGAGACTTGTACGAGCTATAGAATACGGATATGAGGCGAGTATAAACAGAGAATGAACGCAACTCCTACAATGCTGCAGCACTATGTTGTAACAGCCTGGAAAAAGCTCACTGCAAAAAAACAGGACTAGAAATTAGCCTTACTTTTACTCTTGACTTCCCTCTATAAAATAAATCCAGAGCTTGATAGATATAAGATCCCCGTTTTTACGGGGGGCATTATCAGCATATTCCCTAATGCGAGTGAGAGTGCTCGTCAAGGTTCTTTTAGGTAAAAATAGAAGTTGTATGACAACTTTCGAATATATGTCGGGAACGGGTTGACTCCTCAGATCTCCCGAAGGTCAACCAGGCGAATAAATCGGTCACTAGTGGTGTTCAGATTCTAACTCTGAACGATCGAAATATTGATTAAACAACAGTTTTTATCAAATTATATTCAAAATAGTCTTTGACATTCAAGTTCAAAAATATGACATTACATTGACAAATTCAGGCAAACTCCGGATCATCTTCCCTCACTATGTAGAGATGTGCCACATTCTCCCTCCTGCTAGAAAACTAGTTTTCTAGCTCTAAGCGACATATTGTTGTAATTGGCCGTCTATATTCTTCAGTGGACGTTTTGACATCAACCACTCTAATACTCGCTTATCGGGCCCTGGAAATATGTTTACTGTCAAGAACCAGGATAACTATATCGTTTATTTCAATTGTTTTTTGGTCCACTGTCCATTTGTTTCTCTTTGTTAGTGTGGGTATATAGGTACTCTTTCTCCCAACGTTTCCAGAAACTATTACATAAATTTTGAGTTCTCCATTCGCGTCGTAGACAATCTCCATCTGGAAATAATACTGATTGTCCATTCCATGAACCAATGAGGAAATGGTTAGGTGTTAGAGCATCGAAGTCATCAGGATCACTGGACACCCTTGTCAAAGGCCTAGAATATATTATGAATTCTGTTTCGGCAAAATAAGTTTGAAGTTCTTTTGACTGAACCAACTAGTCTCTCCCATACTCCACCCATATGCGCCGCTGTTGGTGGGTTGAATCTGAATTGAATTCCCTTCGAAGACATGGAGTTTTCGATGGACGTTGTGTCTAGTTCTCCAATGGCATTTTACATTTCTGTCGAAGCTCCTTTGAAATTGGTGCCGTTATCACAATAAATAGTTTCTGGTTCTCCCCTTCTCGCAGCTAGTCTCAGTATTGCCATTATTGTCGAGTCTCTGTTCAGATATTTCGAGATGAATAGCTCTTACAGATAAACAGGTGAAAAGTACATCCCATCGTTTTTCTTGGCGACGTCCAATCTTGATCATAATTGGGCCGAAGTAGTCCATCCCTACATTCACAAAAGGTCTGATTTCTTCTCTTTACCTCACGTTTGGTATTTGTCCCATCATAGGAGGCTGAGGTTTGGATCGTTCAATTTTACATTTGTTGCATCTCAAAAAAATGGATTTCACTGCACTTCTACCATTGTCTTGGCTCATTAAGAGTTAGTTCAACACCTCTGTGACGGAATTTCTCATGATAGTGTCGTATCAATAATTTTGTGTAGTCATATTTTGGACACAGAATGAAAGGTTTCTTAGTATTTTCTTGCATACTGGTGGATAAGTTAGTTCTTCCCCCTAATACTAAGATACCATCATTATTTATTTCAGGGCATAATGAAATTAGTCGGCTCTGTTTTTCCAGATTTTTTCCATTTTTCAATTTTCGAATGTCGTCTCCAAAACTCTCTGGTTGAGATTGTCTGATCCATACTTTTTCGGCTTCCTTCAGTTCAGAGACACTTAGATTTTTATTTTTTCCTTCATCTGGATACAACTTTTCTTGTATAATTCATAAATCTGAGACACCATGCCGTTATTCTTACCAATTTCAACCATTTTGAAAATCTTTTGATCCCTAGACTTAGTCCCCCTGGATTATTTCTTCTGGAGATATCAGAAGTCATTATTTTACGTTGCCTCATTGACGAATTTGGGTTATTTGCGAAATTGGATAATTGCTGGGTGTAACTGAATTAAAAACGTCCCTGCGGTGTGTATTAAAGAGATCGACGTACAGTCAATGACTAGAAGAATGAATGCTGGAGGAAATCATTTCGAACATTTATTGTAGCTTAAGCAACTTAACATGCACTTTTTGATAATATAATGTTGTTAATGTCGTGAATTTTGTTCGCCCTGTATCTTCGAAACAACGGGGTTTTTCAAAAATCATCATCGGGCAAAATATTTTCAGAATAGGTCAAGAAATATCTCCTTGAATTTTTGCGCATGTTTACCTAACAACCTGTATAATGCGGTTTCATCCGTGTATACTGCCACATTCACTGTCTCGGCCGCAGAAAATCGTGTGTATATAAAGAATATATCTACCTCAAATTTTCCACTTGTGGTATAGTGTGGAGAGAAAATTATTTTGACTTTGACAAAATTATTCGTTTCATTAAATCTAACGGAGTTAAAAGACATGCCTGCCCTTAGCATATCTTGTTGACCAGGCCCTCGATCCACATGTTTTCGAAAGTTTTTTCCATATTAATGACTGTGTTGAGATCTTGGTAAAAGGTCTCATTCACCCAGTGTACAATTCGAACCACCTGTGAGGCCATGTTATGACCTCTGCGGAATCCGAACTGCACATCTGGGGCGAGTTTCAGCCTTTCCTCAAGGCTTATCAGACTTTTGAAAATGATTTTGTCCATCACTTTGGCAATTACAGCGAGACACGGTGGTAGCTTGGAGGCTGGTGCTTATCCTTGCCAGCCCACTTCAGACAGTAAAATGCATCAATACTGTGACACCCGGACGATTTCCACGTTGGGAGCCGTTCAATGACCTCCAACAGCTCCTCACTGTGCCCAATGGGAAAGCAGGTATCTTTCGCTGGCGGTTGGTCCGCCTCGAGCACTCCACCTGATCCTCATTTACATTCGGCGCCCGGCGCCTTTCGGTGTACATTGCTGAAGTTCTCTCCAAACAGTATGCGTTTCGACATGCGCCAAAGAGAATGGTCACGCACGTCCAGCTTCTCTAGTTCGTGCCGCCAAATCTTGTTAGTGTGTTGTCTGGCCGGATCACCGACACCCCTGCCCTCAAGTATCATATTGTCCTCATGGACCGGTTTCCCGGTTCTTTGCCACCTTTTCATGGCAGCATTTTTCTGCTCAATCAACCCATTACTAACGGGGAACATGACATTCCGGTCTTCCCTAATTTTAATTTTCCAGTTATAGCATCTCTTCGAAATCAAGACGAGAATTTCACTTTTATTCTTCGTGAGTCTATTCAAGTACCTCCGGTACTCGGCCAAGTCGGTATTCTTGTAGTCGAACAGGACTCTAGCCATACTGGCTCGGCCCCTGATCTTCAACTCTACAATAACTGATCGGAATTTAGTTCGTAAACCACTTTCAGTTCTCCCAGATCTTTGACATTCTTATTTACCACTAGGTCTATTGCAGTAAGTAAATCCATTCCTGGAGTAGTGGGTTGGCTCTTCCAAGTACACCACTATATACCATCTCGCTATCCAGCCAACACTTTTGCCGTTGGCATTGGATTGATTGGAACAGTTCCACTCTGGCCTTCTAGCATTCCCAAATTAAATACACCTAATAACCTGTTTTTATTATATCCAAATCGAGCTGTGAAAATATCCGATTTGGGAGGTTGTAGACTGCACACAAGTTTGGTCCTCCAGAGTGATACAAACATGTTCGATGTCACTCCTTTAGATGGAATCTATAGTGTGCATGTACAACCCTGTTCCTGACAAGAATGGTGACAGGTTCAGTCAATGATTCTGTCGATGTGGTAGCTTTTTATTAAAGCCGTTAGCATACATGCTTTACTGCCATTACACGTAGAGTTCCGCATTTTCCAGGATATTAATGGTAGCCGTGAACTTCTCAATGGGAGTGTTTGCCCTCTGCAAAGCATTGATGAAGTCGCCCAATACTCGGCATAACCCAACGATGTTGATAAGTTCACTAATCCAGTCTCGCTAGTCCTGTGCCCAGACTGGAGGGATCAGTTTTGTGCTGGCTGGGGGCAGGATGAGGGAAACCTGGATTCTTCTGTTGTATTAGTCTGGTTCACAAGTTCCATTCTATCAAAAACCTAAGCTGGACCACCAAAAATTATGATTTTGGTCTCATTGGATTCGAAATGGCATCTAAAAAAATGTTATGAAGGAAAATTGCAGTTGACAAAAATTGCAAAAGTTATATATAATAACGTAAAAGACAATAGAATGGTTTGGTTTTTGCAAATATTCCAAAAACTATTTGAGATAACAAAATTTGAAAAAAGATCCTGAAAGAGCAGAAAATTCTAAAAACTATACCAAGATGAAAATTGAGCTAAAAATGGGTAGCGACTCTAGCGGGCGCGTCTACCGAATCAGAAGCTTGACCAAAAAAATTTTTTTTTTCTACAAACGTGAAAAAATATGACAAGGTTCGCGCATTGACAACAATATGCGAAGTGACCCTTTTTTTCATTTTCCTTCGTTACCATGACACCGTGCGCGAAGTAGTGTGCGAAATACTTACTTCGCACAATGCATGTAAACTATATGGGATTTTTATATTTTACCCTTCATGTTCCTCAATCAAGCAAAAATCCAAGAAATCATTTATTCATTATAACAATAATTAAGGCTTTCATATTGTTATAAAATTTTACACTACCTAATTTTATTCATTAATGTTAACATTTATGGTGCAGCCAGTCCACGAACCAATATTTATTCCTAAACCAGATAACTCAGATTCAGCTCGTGATATCGTAGTTTTGGGAATTGGAAAAATGTAAAATTATTTTAACCAATCCCGAGCCAATAATAATTTGACATTTGTCATTGCTGACACATGGCAGACGTCAGTGTATCAAAATACAGTGTTTCAAATATTGAAAACCAAAATTCATTACCAACCTGGCAGCAAAAAAATCGATCACCGATAGCCTGTGGAATATTGTCAATTGATTTTTGCAGTCAGGTTGGTAATTAATTTTGGTTTACAATATTTGAAACACTGTATATTGATACACTGACATGTCAGATTCAAGGGATTGGCTGAGGAATGGTTATAATAATTTGACATTTGCCATTGCTGACACATGGCACATGTCACTGTATCAAAATATAGTGTTTCAAAAATTAAAAACCAAAATTCATTACCAACCTGGCAGCAAAAAACCGATCACTGATAGCCTGTGGAATATTGTCAATTGATCAACTTCCTCTCGATTTCTTAGGATTGTTTCCAACTGACAATTTTTTCAAATATGGAACCAACCTGGTAAATTTCTTAAAATCCACGTTTTCTTTAACATTGAGTGTTGCTTTCAACATAGAATATATTGCCCATAACGTGGAAGACTTCAGCAAAATATGCCAACAGCACATTTTCGGAGATTTTTCGGGCTCTATTTGCTTCACGCCACTCTTTAAATTGCTGATATGCATTTTCATACTGGCGCCTCGATTTCTCTGGTAAAAGATTTGAAATTACTGAATTGGCCGCATCTATCAAGTTAGGTGGGGTACTGCTTAGTTCATCGTCGCTCGAAATTTCTATTATTTTACAGTTATAAATATCACGCACGAAATTGACGCGAATAAAAAGTCACTCCAAAATAATTATCAAGAACTGTCACTTTGAAATAATTGTCAACAAATACCATTTTATTTCCATAGTTACAGTAATTACTTGATTTGGAAAAACAGTTTAAGCCAGTTCAATACTATTTTTCATATTAAGCTAAGCATATTACTTATTTTAGAACAATATTTTTGACGTTTGTAGAAAAAATTTTGTTTGCATCTCATGCGCGAAATACTTTGGTGATCTCGACTATTTTTTTCAAATCAGTTCTCGATCACCAAAGTAGCATTTCGCGCACTAGATACAAAAATAACTATTTACCGATAAAATATAAATATTAAGGAATTCAAAAATTTAGTACTATCTAAACACACATATAAACGATAATTCGTCAACAAACAATTTGCAATTCAATTTTTTAATTAACTCTGCTTTTGTTAGTAAATTAACTTTTACCAGTTGAAAGTTATCATCAAAACGCTCATTACCTATTTCAGAACTAAAAACCTAGCATTTTTTTTCACTTTTTGTAGTTACTCTTGAAAGGGTTTAGAAACAATCCCCGTTTAATTTAAACTTTTCACTTTTTATTAATAATAAAAGTTATATAAAGATAAAGAATGTAACTAAAGCAATCAGGATTTTTGTTCAATTATTCTAATTATTTTGTTTTCTCATTACAGAAAGCTATATAACTAATATTTTTTTTTATTTTTGACTTTCATTTTTTAAATAATTGTTATAAACAAAGGCATTGTTAATGAGAGTATTGAAAAAAAAATTGAGATTCTAATCCTAGATAAAAATAATTTTCAAAAAAAAATCGTACTCAATTAACAATTTATTAGTTACTAAATCTTATTATTAAGAAGAATCGGTTCCCCTCATCCCCACCCCCAGCCAGCACAATAACAAGTACTGATCTTTCCAGTTTCCAGTCTGGGCACAGGACTAGCGAGAGTCGATTAGTGAACTTATCAACATCTTTGGGTTATGCGAAGTACTGGGTGCCTTCATCAATGCTTTGTAGAGGGCAAATACTTCCATTAAGAAGTTTACGGCTAGCATGCATGACTATCCTGGATAATGCGGAGCTTTACATGTAATGCCAGTAAAGCATGTATGCTCAATGCTAATAGAGTTATTCATAAGCTACCACTCCGACAGGATCATTGACTGAACCTGTCACCATCTTTGTCAGGAACAAGGTTGCACACACCATAGTTTCGATCTGAAGGAGTGACATCTAGCATGTCGGGATCACTATGGAGGACAAAAAGTACAACCCCCTCGATCGGAGATTTCCACAGCTCGATTTGGATTATCTAATCAAATGAGGTGCTTTTAATTGGGGACTTCAATTCTAGAAGGCCAGAGTGGAGCTGCTTCAATCAATCCAATGCCAACGGCAAAAATGTTGAACTACTCTCTGGACAGCGAGGAGGTAGTGGTGCACTCTGAAGAGCCAATCCACTACTCCTGGAATGGATTTACTTACTGTAGTTAGACGTAGTAGTAGATAAAAATGTCAAAGATCTGGGAGAACTGAAAGTGGTTTACGAAGTAAATTCCGATCACAACCCGGTTATTGTCGAGTTGAAGAGCAGGGGCAGATCCAGTACTGCTAGAGTTCTGTTCGACTACAAAAATACTGACTGGGCCAAATACTGTAGGAGCTTGAATAGACTCACAAAGGTTAAAAGTTATAAATCGTGAAAACATTGACCTCATAACCTTTTGGGCAAATGTTTTAAAAGTCAAAGAAACCAACAAATTGGGAATAGTATTCGTTTTCAACATATCTGATGTTGACAAAATTTTGTAATGCATTTCATGTCATATTACCATGGGAAACACTCAAGACTGCAATACTAAAGATCAGCGCTCGTGTTGCTTTTCCTACGTGTTTTATATGGCTAATAAGACACTCATTCTATCAATAACTGTTTCAACTGAGATTGCATATAACTAATAGCTATCACAGTGTGTCCCCTAGCATCAAGTATGGAAAAATTATGAATGTTTGTATCTTTTTATGGGGTTCGACAGAGCCATTAAAAATCTGAATTGATTTTGAATTTAAAAGGATAAGATTGTAATCTTAATACCAGCAGATTCACTTCCAGTTGAATTTAAATCTCATTTACTATTTTTATGTCTTGGGCTTTGTTCAAATAATGATATTTATTATCAATAGGTGTCCTATTGGGTTTAAATAATATTCAACAGACCTCTATACAACAAAATATAATATGATATAATACAATGCTCCGATCAAAATTCATCAAATAAAGAATCGGCATCAACTTCTTCAAATAAATTTTTCCAAATCTCAGTGTGCTTTTCGTTAGCTTGCACTAATAACTGACTGCAGTTTATCCTTACGTTATCACTTTTACTTTTTTCTGGCGCATTTAGATTCTTTAGAGTTGAAGTTGCAATTCCCAATTTTTCTTCTGAGTAACCCGGAGTTTTCTTGAATTCAAACTTCTTCGAATTATTAGCACAGTCTAAAACTTTACGAGGAACTTCACTTGTAGTATTAGGTTCTATTGAATAATTATTATAACTAAAGGTTTGAACAGGCCTACACAAACCAGTTATTTTTGGAAATTTGGTTGCATTGTTTGAACTACTGTTTGAACTGGTAGAACGTTTTTTCACACTGTTTAATGGATATTTCAAAAATGTCTCGTTATTCCCATTAGTTTTTTTCAAGTTATTCTGTCGCTTGGAGTTTTCCTCAAGGTCTTCATTGTATTTAATCCAAATCTCTTCTGCACTTATCTGATGATTAACAATTCTTTCAATCAAAACTCCAGTTTCAGTATTACCACTTGCTTTTTTGTGAACTACTTTATGATAGATTGAGAGCAAATTAGTGGGAGTTATTGTGACACAATAACTATCTCCAACACTAAGAATTCCAAACTGCCTCAAAACTAATACTGAACCAACAGTAAAATATGATGCATATTCTTCATAGAGACCATGTGAAATTGTACCACCAATTACCCCTGAAAATATTTCAAAAAATATTTTAGTATTTCATGAAATGCTCTCAAACCAACACCTACCTGTAGAGTCTTTCAGTGTTACATTAATTGTTGGAATTTTGCCTTCTATTACTTCAATACTATGAATAACTGAGGCAAGAAAAGGTGCTTTATAACTAACCACTGCCTTTTTCAGTCCACAGTTTTTTTTAATCCAACTTATATTGAATTTTTCATATAGCTGTTCTCCATTGGAGGCAGAAAAATCTTTCACCATTCTTTTCCAAGGGCCTTCTTCGAATTCTGATACTGACCGCTGAGAACACAACTGAATATCCTAAAATCAAACAATTACAGTTTCAGCAACCTTTATTTGTTACGATTCTCACATCACTTGTTTCATCATGGTCTCTGGAGACTAACTCAGATATTGATTTGTTCTTCTCCAATCGATCAGGCAGAAGTCCAGCAGGACCAGGAAACACTCGTTTAACTACTTTATTTACGCAATTATCGTACTTTGATTTTGATAGAGATTCTTCACAAAACCTTTTAATTGCTGGTTTGATTATTGCAGCTCCTGTGCTCATGAAAATTGTCTTAGATTTTTCTGTGTGCACCTCTTCAGCCTGTCGCTTTCCAGAGTTAGCTTCCTGGGTACTACTAAAATCTGGGCTAAAAGATTGTATCCAATCACTCTAAAACAAATGTTATTAAAATAATAGATTTAAAAATATGGTAAATTTCATTTACATCATCATCGAAGTCATAAGCTGTGACTTTTCCGGACATTCTGTTGAGGAAAGTATATCATGATCTCGTGTAAAATTCATACGGTATTTAAAACAACATCATACCTTTAGAAACGATAAACCAGAACGTCCAGAACATCAACATATAACATAACCTAAAAACATTCTGTAATAAAGGAACCACAGTCACAGAACACCTCGTTTGTTGTTGAACTAATAAAGGTGTTGCTCCATAAGAACAGTAATACCAGCTCTTTCCCTCCTACGTAATATTTCTGTTACGTAATCAGTGGTCTTCATCCGGTCTGGGTACCGCCGTAAAGGAAGAAAAGGTCTGACGAGAGGTCATGGCACCCTATTTAATTTTGCAATTCGCCATATTTTTATGATAAACTTTTACTTCACAGTGCACGCATAACACGACAGACATTCACACGTAACCAGGTTATAACGTGGGTTATACGCAATTATTATACTTTAATCCTTGGGTTACACTGATAAGTGGATCTTCCCATGCCTCTAGGCGATTCAAGCCAAGCCATACGACCCCAGATGGTAAAAATTGTAATTTCAACAAGGCAGATCTGGCAGATAGATTTGTAAACAAACCATTTGAGGAGCAGACTACCAAAATGCGTTTTGTCCAAATTGCATAATTTTCAGGAAATGAGAAAATTTACTGTGAAGAATCGAATACGTTTCGGTAAAGTTTAAGGAACGACAAAAATTGCAAAAATATGTTCTTAAATATTGCCTTGTTGACAAAAATCTACTTTTGATAACCAATCCAGGAATTTTAAAGTTGAATGATCCTAAATGCGTCCATGAGTGCAGGGAAAAAGATGAACTGATTGCTGCAGAAGTTTTTTGTTAAATGTTACAAGCTGATCCTCCACGTAAAAAAGGCTTTTATTAAATACCAGTACAAGTCGATAACTATATAGACTCGCAACTAAATTGTTTTACTGGCTTAACAAATATTAAACTTTTAGAAAAACTTGTGATTTTAGTTCAAAGATCCTTCATGTTTCAAAGGTTTTGAGTCTCCCAGAATGATTGTATATTTCACAGAAATATTGATTCGAAGGCCATAATATTGATATCTTTGCTGTAGAAGGGTAGAAAAAGGGTATTCTTAGTAGAAATCATATCTAGTGAAATTTATGGTTGGTGTGTCTCTTGCTAGTCTCATAACATTTCTCAGTGAATGTTATGGTGGAAAAACATCTGATAAAAGTAAAATAAATTTCACAGGAATCGATAGGCAATGTAAGTTGTCTAGATGGCACTCCCGACGTCTGGTGCTTGCTTGGAGTTCATGACCACCACCAGGGGTGGTGCTGTAGGTTTTCCGGATTTTCCTACAGCTGAAAAGTGAATACGCCACCAAAAATCAGTAAGTCGCCCTGGAGCGCCACGGCAAATTATAATAATATCCGTCCTCTACCCACACATGCTATGCCTTTGGGTACACTCTATATGAATGTTTATGAGGGAGTTATATTATTAATATTTGAGCAAGAGGCTAACATTTCAAAAATTCGAAAAACAACCATATCAATGCTCATACTTTATAACAGAAGACAGATTTTTTACCATGAAAACTAATATTTATTGAGAAAATTTAAGAGTAAATAACAGTATTCACGGACGAACTAAATTAATATATAAAACACGAGTAAAGGCGAAACCATAACCCTGCGAATTTCGCGATATTTCTGCGAATAAAATGGCTGCCAGACTTGCCGCAAGAAAGTTCAAATATTTTAACTTTTTGCGAATTCGCGCAAACCACGGAACAACAGAAATCATATCAAATTATTCTATGCCTTCATTGTCTTCGCTGCTTCGCCATATTGATTCAACTAACTTGAAAGATATCTTTGGCTGTTGAATCTTTTATTTTGATTGCAGAAAGATTTCATTTGCATTTACAAAATTTCACAATCAATCATGAGAGATCTGTAGTGATTGTCAAATATTCCATCCTATAAAAGTTCAACAAGATTATTACAGGGAGATGAGGATGTATGATTCCAATATAAATATTATATTTTCTTTCGGGTGACGAACTGTTGTTCATAGTCGGGACAAAACTGAAGAGTGAAGAAAGGTGTCTTCAGGTTTGGAACCATTGCATTCTGCAAGAAATAATGCTCTGGTTGTGACTGAGTTAGAAAAAGGAAACACTAGGAAAATATTATTTGACCTGTATTTTGTGGTTACTGAACAGTGAGCACAACATGTACATTTCAAAGTAAATTTGAGTTGAGGAATAAAATTATCCACCCAAAAGTATCTAGGCCACGATTCTGTAGCATTTTCAAATATTTTTGTTTAAATCAAATTTCGCTTCCGCAATGATCTAATAACATCTTAATGGAAACTACCTAGTAAGTATCCTAAGAACTCCTGAGCATCGTGCTGTGTGTTAATGTTGAAGCGTGGTGTAAAACTTTGGATCTGACTTTTTAAGGACACTGTATTAAACACTCAGTCTGCTGACTCATCCGACCACAGATCCTTATTGATATTAGTTATACTGCAACTGTAACTTCATTATTGTTGAAGATATTTGGCTTCTGGAGATAACAAATAACATGATGACATGATATCGATGTCATTTTGCATGCCGCATTGAAAAATAATCCGTATTACGAATTATATTCGAAACATGTAGTTAAGGTTAGTTGGGAAACATTGAACTTTTTCCATGTTCAACTGTTATTATAGAAAAAAGAAAAAAAAAACTAACAATTCTTAACCCCAAATTCCAAAAAATGACATGTTATGATTCATCATTTACCGCATTTTTTTGCCACATGAGTATGAACGTTCATGCGGTGATTTTCTTGCGATTCGCCAATCGCACAAAAATTGCGAATATCCGCGAGGGTATGAACAAGCCTTGTTTCTGCCTGCCTTGTGACAAAAAACGCGGGAATCCTACGTTTCAATCGCCTCTAGAAAAAGTTCCTCACAAGTTGCCAACCTAAAAAATTCGCCAAAAAGCGCTGCCTTTCAAATTCCAATTATTTTATTATGGTTGTAACGAGAAAAATAAATTTGATATCGATTATTCTTTCTAACAGTCATTCAGATGCACTCTGGGAATGACGATATAATATATAAAAATATATAATACTCCCTCATAAACTCTCATAGAGTGTGTGATTATTTGCCCAAAGGCATAATTTTTTGGGTTAGAGGACGGCTATTATTTTCATTTTTCTTGGTGTTCCGGGGCGACTTACTGATGTTTGGTGGTGTATTCACTTTTCAGCTGTAGGAAAACCTACAGCTCTACCCCGGGTGGTCGGTGAGCACTCCAAGTTAGGCGAATGCTGGATGATTTACTTTAAGTCACGATGAACCCTCTATAAGTTTTTTTGCATAGCATATTCATACGACGACGGTATATACTTTATTGTGTTGGTAAGAGTTTCAATCAACCTGCGACCTCACATAGGCACGGACCAATCACAAATCAGAGCAGTTGTAAAGAGGAAGGGAATAGGATGTGGAAATATTATAACGAATGTAGGGCAATTTTATCTGAAAAACTTGCGTTTACGGGCGAAAAATTATAATAATAGGAAACAGGTATGTGTGTCCCCGTTCTGAAATATTTTTATTTGCACATGAACGTTGTTATCAAAGACACCTACTCCACAACTGATCTGATTGCGGTCTATGTGGGTAGCCTATGTGAAGTCTGTTTGAACCATTGCCTTTAATGTACCCATAGCAATATGAACAGAGGGAACACGCATTTTAATATAATAGGGTCTGGCAACAGAGATGTTGCAGTTATGTTTGTTCGACCCTTGTACATAACCTAAACAGACAGTCTTTCAACATATATAATTTATTTTAGTGTAAGATACAATTATTATTGTGATGCTAGAATGTTCAAAAGTGGGTTTCGGCGTCAATTAGCGCTGATAATATATATTTATTAGTCATGTTACATCGTATCCACGATCTTGCCCGAAGTAGAAATGAAGAATTATAAATCCTGGCCTTCAACATCCTATAAAGGCTATAAAGGCAGACCGTATTTTAATAAGAGTATCCTTATTCCAGACTCACATTCCACGTGCGTCCATGTCAAAGTAACGAATAATTTGTGGTAACGACATGAGGCGCATTCTGGGGAAGAGTGGCACCAAATAGAGCTTGTTACCCCTGGGACTGAACCTGAAGTGAACAAACAGCACCTGACTTTTCAATTCAAAATGAAGTATACATTGAAAAGCATTTACACTATGCAACATGTTTTATAAACTTTGTTTGTTGTTGCATGAAACTTTAGTTTGATGAAGCTTGAACGGTTGTTTATAGCCGCTTTCCAATTGCCACAGGGAGTAGCTCCGAGGAGCTCCGGGTAGCTCCTGAAGTAATTCGGCAGATCACGACAAATTATGTTTCAATTATAACTCATTTATAAAGTCAGGTGAGGTTCACTTCAGGGGTAACAAGCTCCACTGGGGGCTACCCCTGGCAATTGGAAAGCAGCTTATGAGTCTTATGACACTTTCTACATTTGATGTACAACATTACTGTAACAATTATCAAACATGTTTATTAAACATTTTTCAAGCGTTTAGTCACCATGATGAGTGCAAGCAGTGAGGACGTGTTGATTCCAATTTGTAGCTGCCGAGTGTGGTGATTTGTGATGCAAAGAAGAAAGAGCCAAACGACAGTTTAAGGTTAAGCTGGATTCCCACAGATCCGACGTCCGATGATAGGATGATCCGATAGTATTATGCCTCTGGATTCCAGTGGATCATCGTATCATCGGACGTTGTTTCTGTGGAAATCCAGCTTTAGGGTACGTCCTACATTGGAAGCAACGAGATGCTTCAAAAACTTTCTCAGACTTTGAGTATGAGTACTTGCTACCTCATATCGTAGGACGAACTGAGAAGAAAAACACAGAATTTTGGGATGCAATTCTAATTAAATAAAGTTGCCGATGCATATAGGTTTTCTAGTTTGATAAACAAAAAGTGTATTAAACACATATTTACTTTGATCTTACCGACTTAAACTTTGCCGGCAGAACAGAAACAGGCAAAACGTGAAACAGTCACAAATTTATATCGCAACGAACGCACTTTGCACGCAACTAAAAAATATACTTCGCGCATGAGGGAAGTGTCCAGAGAAAAGTAGTTGAAACGTCAAGATTTTAGCGATCAGATCAGCAGTCGACTTTTTTCTTCAAGTTCGACCATGTTGAGTGCAGTGGCAAGAGCGAGTTCTGGCCTTTTGGCTGGAAAAACTATTGAAAAAGTTGGAGCTGAATCGCTCAAAATAGTGTCGTCGTTCAATGTTTCCAGTGAGTATTAAGTTGCTGTATGATATTGCACGGCTGAAATTCTTATGTTTTCTACACACCGGGTAAAGCCTATCATTAATTTGTCGCTATCAAAAATGTATCACCGTTTCACTAGTTTCGTATATTACTATTTCGATTAATTTTTTCAGTGCTATAATTCATTATATTGATTTCACCCAAATGTTCTACTCTTATGTAACATCTAATCTCGATGCATTCGCCATTTTGAAACTTACGTAAATATTTCATTACTTGAGAACTTGGATTATTTATTATTTTCGTTCCATTATAGACAGAAATTATGCTGCTAAGGCCGCAGCCAGTGGCAAAAGTGCTGGTAGAGTTGTAGCCGTTATTGGTGCTGTAGTTGACGTACAGTTTGATGAAGAATTACCACCCATTCTCAATGCTTTGGAAGTCGAAAATCGAACTCCAAGACTTGTATTGGAGGTAAGTAAAATATTGAAAAATTAGGAATGTCACTTTTATTGTGAGTAATATACCTTTACATCTTTTTTAAAAAATAGGATTTATTCATCAAATTTCTGAATATTGATAAGCCATAATCCAATGAATGGGCCTAAAAAATCATCTAGTTAAAACATGAATATCAATCCTTAAGATATTTGTTCAAACATCCGTTACATAACTTTTCTATCAATGAATTAATGGACTCATAATAAATTTGGTACAAAGACAAATACATACCTATTCCTATTGATTTCTGAAGCTGCTAAGTTTTGAGAGCCAAGACTCTAGCTTTTTTATGTTTTTCTTAATATTTTGTATAGACATAATTTTTTTCTGTATTGTCCCTACCTAATTGGTAAACAATTATTGTATTTATGCAAATTGTTCAACTGATATTATTCCTAATTATATGCATTTGAAATGCACCTATCTTTGAGAGAATCAGTTAAAAGCGTCAAGTAATGAAAATATTTTTCACTGTGTCCAAATCACTTAGTATGTAATTGCAGTATATTGACAATATATAACATATTTTTGTAGTAATTGCATAATCAAAATTATATAATACATTAGGATCTTTTATCATTTTAAATAAAAAATTTAACACTGATAGTTCAAGAAATTTTACATATAACTTTATAATATCGTCAGGTGACAGGAAGAACTCACTTAGTTCTATTTGAACAATTGAGATAATTATAGATTTTTTACTGTTTTAAAAGAAATCCATTTGAAAAGCAATTGTTAGCCAAATAGAACATAATGATGAAACATATTTTACTTTACATCTGAGTTTTAAAGTTTTTTTTTTATACATTTTTCAAAATTAGAAGTTATTAACGAAAAAGTACTTAGTGAGTTTTTCCTGTCACTTGACGATATATGGTATCATTTTGATTAAAACTAGTGCAAATGCCCTTTCAAAACAAAAAATCTTGTTTCAGGTTGCCCAGCATTTGGGTGAAAACACAGTACGTACCATTGCTATGGACGGTACTGAAGGTATTGTTCGTGGACAGAAAGTCAATGATACCGGCTACCCCATTCGAATTCCAGTAGGTGTTGAAACTTTAGGACGTATCATGAATGTAATTGGAGAACCAATTGATGAAAGGGGTCCAATTCCCACTGATAAATTGGCTTCCATTCATGCAGAAGCACCTGAGTTTGTTGACATGAGTGTAGAGCAAGAGATTTTGGTTACGGGGATCAAGGTAAGAAACAGTCATTATGATGATTATATCATCACATAATCAAGAGCAGATGGGTTTGTGTTTCTGCTAAAAAATTAAGTCAATTTGAAAATACTAGAAAAAATTACTAAAACAATATACATTTTATTAGTGAGAATATAAGGTTTAAATTTTTTATTATTCTGCAGTCCGCTCATGTGGGGAAAGTAAATCGTACGCATATGTATAATCTGTAAATATGTGTAATTTCTGTTCAGATTATTTGAGCGCAAAAATTAAGTGAAAAAAAATAATTTTTCATCTTATAAAAGAAAATTGAAACTGGTGGGGTTTGATCCCACGTACTATCGATTGCTAGCCTCTTCGCTTTACCAAATGAGCTAATTGATCTGCTTTAAGTGGACCTATAGTTCATTAAGGGATATTTCATATTTGAAATTTGATAGTAAAATGTGTATAATTATGATCTTGATCTCTCAAGTATAATATTAAAATAGTTATTTATGCAACAAGTGCAATAAACATTTTTTGTACGAGTTGCATACAATATTTTTTCTACTTCATGCAAAAAGCAAAAAATTATTTATTTAGGTGCGGCACTAGGTGAAGGAAAATGAAATACGCAATTTAAATAAATAATTATTACTATCGATTTCAACACCATCATCTAGTTTTCCATTAATATTACTCATTTTAAAACTTTCAGTTCTGTAATTGTCAGAATTAAATTTTGACTGACGTTTATATAACCACAGTTGCATTATAAAAATCAAAATCATAGTAGCCAAGAGCGCGTATGTTATCACGAGGTGTGGTCATAGTACAGACAGTTTGCTCTATGCAGGTAGACGGTTTAGAACATAGCGGATCGGTTTTGAATATAGAGTTATTTTCGGGAAGGCATTGTTTGTTCAACTCTGACAGTTAACATTAATATAAAAAAAATATAAAATATGTAGCTGTTTAAAACGCATGGCCAATTTCACAGAATATCTGCTAAATATGTAGTGGGTTTGCACTAGTGCAATAAAGAGCTTATTTTTCCACTGAATATAGTTCAATAAAGTTTTGCTTTTTGCATGAATGTAGAAAAAAACTATTTTGCATTTCAAAATCATTCAAAATAGATGAAGTTAGTTGAAATAGTTCTCAGTCAGTCTCTTAGATTTTCTTGCACAATGTGTCGATAACATCGATATTAGTTGGTAAAATTTTCGCGTGGTCGTAGGAAAAATAGGGTAAATTACTTGAGCAAAAATGATATTTACTCTCGTGGGATTGTCGCACTGGTTTGAAATATGTCACTTTCCGCACTCGTAATATAATATGGTTACCTCTAAAAAATCAGAAATTTATTGGTGCTTGTCTAACTATAGTTTTTACACAGGTCAATTTGGTACAAAAATAATAGAAATAAAACTATTGCATAAATTACTTTCACAATCACATGGAAGGTATAAATAAAAAAGATACATTTTTGGAGTCTTTGTAACATACATATAAAATAAACTACTGAGTATTGCCTGGAGTTTTAAATCTGAATGCAATGAAAGAGTTGTATTTTGTGTAAGAATTAATTCTTACACGAAATACAACTCGAGGACTTGTGTCACAGAAGCGTAACTACAGATTATTAATTTCGAGAAAAACAGAAATAAATGAATTTTATTTACTAATTCATCTTTAACAACCATAATGTTCGGAATAGGACAATATATTTCCAGATGAATAACTACTTGGATATTGAGAGACCTCGTCGAATATTTGAAAAACTTGATAATGATGAAAAATATCTCAAAATTAACGTTGTTTCCAAAACAGGTAGTTACGCCTTTGTGACACCAAGGCCTCGAACTCTTTCATTGCATTGAATAGTTACGTGTACACAGCTTTAAGAACGTCACCTATTAAATCTGAGTCTACATCAGAAAATGCTTGTACAGTTGATAAATTCTTCATATAGAATGCTTTACTTAAGAACATGCGTTTTATGGCTGAAGAAAATGATACTAGTGGTAGTGATTTAATTTCTTCTGGAATTTTTGCAAGGAATAGAGGACCATAATAATTTGGTGCAATCCGTGAACACTTAATTCTGAGGAAGTCTTTATGGATATTGTTATTATTTCGAGTGTTGTAGTTATGTATGTCTCTGTTGAGATGATATTTGTTTGGATTTTTGTAAGCATATATAATGCATTCATGAATATATCGACCAGGAATAGTCTGAATCTCATTTTCAATTACAAATTATGTTTAACTTCCGCTCTGTATGAGGGATCTGTGAGTATTCTGATAGCTCTTCTTTGTAGGCTAAAAATTATTTCACTGTGACATGAGTGCCCCCAAGCCAAAATTGCATAGCAACCCACTGAATGAAATAATTGCATGATAAGCTTGCCAGCATACTTCAGAGTTTGCAACACTTAAATTTCCTTAGAAGATAAATATTTTTGGAAATTTTTTTTGCAACTGAGTCGACGTGTCTTTTGAAGGTCAAAGTTGAGTCAAGTTGAATCTGACTTCTGAGGATTTTCCATATTTTTATATTGTCTTAGACTGAACATCATATATACTGTTTTTGACTCATTTAGGGAAAGCTTATTTGCTTAAACCATATATTGTATTCGGTCATATTTATCGCAATTCTTTCGGTCAGCTCTATATATTCGTAACCTGTATGAATATTTGTGGGAAGGGAGAAAGTGAGAAATAACAAAATTGTGGTCGACCGATACAGG